>JAIUZE010070998.1:0-7500 GCA_022085475.1 Heliosperma pusillum
TCTGAGTCGTCAGTTGTGTGTGGGGTCGTCGGTCTGCGTGTGGTGTGCGTTGAGGGAGGCGAATTTTGGTTCTCTGTTACGCATCGCTTGGGGTTGCTCCGCCATAGGGCCTCCACTGGAGACTGCCGTCTTCCGGTACCGCCTGGGGTGGCCTGTGTTTTAGGTGGCCACCGCACGTACGGAGGTTTAGTGGCCGTTTGTGCCAGTGTCTGCTGCCGCGCCGTCATCGTCGCCACTGTGTCGTTCTTCTTGGCGGCCAACAACCTTCAGGCAACCGACAATTGCTTGTCGTGATAGTGGTGGGGTCGTGGTGGTGGGTGTTGTTGCCGTCTTTTGGGTGGTTATGTCGTGGTTAGTGTAGGTTTGTTCGCATGCCGCCGTCATTTGTTGGTCCCTTTCCTGAAATTCTTGGCTGCTGACGTGTGATGGCGTCATTGCTTTTGTGGATTTCAGTTTTTTAATTGGGCTGACTTTCATGCACGCAAATTTTGTTATTCGTCTTTTGTTGTTTTGGATTTTTTGTTTTTCATGCCTGTTTTAGTACGTTTTCATTGTCCCTATTCGTGTCTTCATGGGTGCCCAGATGGTAATGGTAAGGGCCTCACTAAGGCTGCTTGGCAGAAACATTTTCAAGATCGTCATTGTCATGATGGTGCTATAGGGCTTACACGTCAAACTCTTTCTGATAGTCTGACTGTTTTCTCTTATGCCGAGCTTACTTTGAAGCGGATGGGGCTTTGGTTGTGTGGGGAGTGTTTTAAAACCCATACCTTTCGCTCTAGGTGTCGGCATAGTCGGGGTGATATTGTTGGGCCTCCGGATTGTGGTGATGATACCGTTAGCTTCATTATTCATGGTATCCCGAGACCTACGGCTCCGCCTCCCTCGGGTCTATCATCTGATGATGGGGTTGAGTTTGCTCAGTGGTCTATATCTTCACTTGATCGTTTATTTTCTTTGGGTCTTCGCACCGTGAAGTCTATTCCTCCTAAGTGTCGCCTTGGTTTTGCTCGGGTTTTAAAGGGGGTCTTGGATGATGTGGCTGACTCTCCTGGTGACCTCTCCTGCTGGGTTCGTTTGCTTGTGTTGCCTCTTTGTCTGCTTAAGACCTTCGCTCCTAGGAGTAATCTTGAGTGTAGGACTGCTGTTAGGCGACAGCGTCAGGAGGAGAGTATTGCCAGGGCTATTCTTGCTTGGGGGGTACCTGGAGGGGTTTGCAGCTTTTGCATGAGTGTTTGGCTGAGGTTCCTCCTTCGTTTCTTGTAGAGTGTTTGGCTGAGGTTCCTCCTTCATTTCTTGTAGAGGAGGACCTGGAGAGTGTGCTTAATCTCCGCCAATTTCGGCGGAAGATTTGTGATGGCCACTATTCTGCAGCTGTTAGGGTGCTTTCTTCCTCTGGTGTCGCCCCCTACTCTGATGCCACTCTTGAGGCTTTGCGAGAGAAGCACCCGGTCGCCCCTTCTCCTTCCTTGCCTCCTTTGCCTGTGGATCATCATTCTCTTATTGCCTCTTCGGTTGTGGTTTTGGATATGATTCGTAGTTTCCCTCGTGGCACTTCTTACGGGAGGGATGGGTATCGTGCCCAACACCTTATGGACTGCTTGAGTGGCGCTGCTGTGGCTATCTCTGATGATCTGATCGCTTCTATTGCTAGGGTGGTCAATCTTTTTCTTGAGGGCAGATGCCCACTAGCTCTTGGTGAGTACATTGCCAGCGCTCCGCTCACGCCGCTTGTTAAACCTGGTGGTGGTGTTCGTCCTATTGCTGTTGGTACCGTCTGGAGACGTCTTGTTTCTAAGGTAGGTGCTTGTTTGGTTGGTCCTTCTTTGTGTTCTTATTTTGATGGTCTTCACTTTGGGGTTGGGGGGTCCGGTGGAGGAGAGGCTGTCTTGCATGCCTTGAATCGGTTCATTGAGGCTCGTGGTGGGGATGTGGGGCTTTCTATGTTGCTGGTTGATTTCCAGAATGCTTTCAACCTTGTTGATCGTGTAACCATGCTTTTGGAAGTTCGTCGTCGCTGCCCGATTCTTTCCCGTTGGGTGGAGTTTTGTTACCCTAGTCCTGCCCGTCTATATTATGGGGAACATTCTTTGTGGTCTTGTCAGGGAGTCCAGCAGGGTGATCCTTTGGGACCCTTGCTTTTCGCTTTGGTTTTGCATCCCTTGGTGTGCAAGATACGAGACTCTTTTGATTTGAGTATGCAGGCTTGGTACTTAGATGATGGCACCATTGTTGGGGATACTTTGGAGGTTGGGAAGGTTTTAGATTTGATTATGGCAGATGGCCCTCAGTTTGGTCTCCATCTTAATGTCGCGAAGACTGAGGTTTTTTGGCCTACTGAGGATCCCCGTAGTCGATTCCCTGGTGTTTTCCCTCCTTCCATTGCTCGGCCTTTGCGTGGTGTTTCTATTTTGGGTGGGCCTGTCAGTACTTGCTCTAGTTTTGGCAGTGAGCTTGTGGCGAAGAGAGTGACTAAGACCATCGAGCTGATGGATTTAGTTGCTAGGCTTGAGGACCCGCAATGTGAGTTGCTTCTGCTTAGAGCTTGTACGGGTATATCTAAGCTCTACTTTACCCTCCGTACATGTTCCCCGGAGATCTTTGGGTCTGTCCATCTTCGTTTTGATGCAGCACTTCGTTCTAGCTTGGAACGTATTGTCACCGCGTCTGGCCCTGGTTTTGGGGATTGGCAGTGGCGCCTTGCCACTTTCCCTTTTCATCTGGGTGGGCTCGGTGTTTATGCTGCCGGGGATGTTTTTTATTATGCTTTTCTAGCGTCCCGTTTGCAGTCTGCTGATTTGCAGGCTAAGCTACTTCGGTCTTCAGGTATTGTGGATTCTGGTCCTACTTTCGACGATGCCTTGCGGGTGTTCTCTGAGACTACAGGTCCTTCCTTTTTACGTGATCCCAGTGAAATCGCTGCCCCTAAACTTATGAAGAAACTTGCAGATATATATTTTGCGAGGATTGCTGCTACTACGGAATCTTTATTCTCTTTGACACCGCGTCAGCTTGCGTTATGGAAGTCTCAGCAGGGTGCCCACGCCTCTGATAGTCTGAACCGAAGGACTTACCGTAGTGTGCTGGGGTATCGCCTTGGTGTCCCGTTATTCACGGTATCTAGGCCTTGTCCTGCTTGCTCCCATGTTTTTGCTGATGATGTGTATGGGGATCACGCTGTTTCTTGTACTGGTACTGTGGGGGTTAAGCATCGGCATAACGTCGTTCGTGACCCCTTATTCGACATATGCTATAGGTCTTGTATTTCTTCGGGCAAGGAGGTTGATATCGGTTTGGTTGACGGGCATGGCGGATCTCTTCGACCTACGGATTTGCTACTTTATTCGTGGGACAGAGGGCGTGATGTGTGTGTTGATTTGACAGGGTCTTCCCCCTTGACTCAGACTGGGATGTCTGATTTTGTGCCGGGACGGGTTGTTGCTGATGCTGCTCAGCGCAAATGTGCTAAGTATAGGGATTTATGCGAGACTGCTGGCTATGGTTTCCTACCCTTCTCTTTCTCTTCGCTTGGGGAGCGGGGCTCGGATGCTGTTGACTTGCTTAAGCGGATCCAGAAATTCTCGGTATCTCAGGATGTTGGGGCTCGGGTGGCCGCTTATATCTTTACTAGGCTTAGTTTCTCTATAGCTAAGGGGGTGGGGGCCCAGATTGTCTCTCGGCTCCCCACCAACTTCTTGTAAATTTTACATTTTATTTGAATGAAAGCTGCGCGCATCTTATAATAAATAATAATAATAATAATAATAATAATAATAATAATAATAATAATAATAATAATAATAATAATAATAATAATAATAAGAAGAAGTATCCTTCTTGCAAAAAAAAAAAAAAAATAATAATAATAATAATAATTTGAAAAAACGAGCGTTTAGAGAGGGAGAGAGAGGGAGAAGGATTTATGCATTTTTCGAACGGTTGTTGCCGAAGATTGCCCCCCTGCCGACCACCTTATCCTTACCGGCCACCCAGACCTCACTCGTTGGCCAGGGTGGGTTTGTTTGTGGTTGTTTTGCGGTGTTGAGGTTTCACGTCTTTGGCGTTGCTTGAGGTTGGGTCTAGGGCACGATTTTGTTGCGTGTTTTCGTTGCCACACTGGATTTAGGGCTGCTTCGATTCGGAGATCGGCGCCAGTTGGCGGATTGCCACCACGTCACTCACATTTATCAGACCCCACGTCGCCGGTGTGGGTTACTTGGTGGTGGTTTGGTGTAAGTTTTTGCGCGCTGCTTTGTGTCGCGTGTGGGAGAGAAAGGTTGGTGCTTCTAGGGTTGCCGCCTATCGACCACCTGGCCTTCTATTGCCGGCCATCTGTTGCCGGTCGTCCGGGCGTTTTTGTTCTTCTCTACAAAGGGTGGGAGGGATTTGTTCGCGTTCGCGTTCGGTGCCACGTTGGGTGTCGACCTGTGTGGCTGTATTGTAGTGGTGCTGGGTTGTAGTGTGGAGCCGGTGGTGGCTGTGCTGTGCCTGTGCGGCATTGCAGGTTTTTTGGATTTCGTTTTTAGGGTTTTGTTTGGTTTGCTTTTCATCCTTGCACGTGCCCTTTTGTGATTTGTTATTGTTTTTCTTTCCATGCACGTGCATATACTTGGGGTGATGATTCTTGCATGATACTTCTCCTCATGCCGGTTTTAGTACGATTTTATTGTCCTTTTTTTAGTATTCATGAGTGTCCAGATGGTCATGGTAATTGCCTTACTAAGGCCGCTTGGCAGAAGCATTTTCAGGATCGTCATTGTCATGATGGTGATATGGGCTTACACGTCAAACTCTTACTGATAGTCTTACTGTTTTCTCTAATGCCGAGGTTACATTGAAGTGGATGGGGCTTTGGTTGTGTGGAGAGTGCTTTAAAACCCATACCTTTCGCTCTAGGTGTCGGCATAGTCGGGGTGATATTGTTGCGCCTTCGGATTGTGGTGATGGCATCGTTAACTTCATTATTCATGGTATCCCAAGACCTCCCCCCCCCCACCCCGTCTCCTTCGGTTTTTTCATCTGATGATGGGGTTGAGCTTGTTCAGTGGTCTATATCTTCACTTGATCGTTTATTTTCGTTGGGCCTTCGCACCGTTAAATCTATTCCTCCTAAGTGTCATCTTGGGTTTGTTGGGGTATTGAAGGGGGTCTTGGATGATGTGGCAGACTCTCCTGAAGACCTCTCCTGCTGGGTTCGATTGCTTGTGTTGCCTCTTTGTCTACTTAAGACCTTCGTTCCTATGAGTGATGTTAAGTGTAGGACTGCTGTTAGGCGACAACGTCAGGTGTTGAGTATTACCAAGGCTATTCTTGCTTGGGGGGTGTGTGGAGGGGGTTTGCAACTTTTTCATGAGTGTTTGGCTGAGGATCATCCTTCGTTTCATGTGGAGGAGGATCTGGATTTGAGTGAGCTAAACCTCCGCCAGTGTCGGCGGAAGATAGTGATGGTCATTATAATGCTGCTGTTAGGGTGCTTTCTTCCCCTGGCGTTGCCCCCTACTCTGGTGCCACTCTTGGTGCTCTACGAGAGAGCATCATGTCGCCTCATCTCTTTCAGTGCCTTATTTACCTGTGGATCATCATTCTCTTGTTTCCTCATCGACAATGGTTTTGGATATGATTCGTGGTTTCCCGCGTGGCACTTTTTGCGGGAGGGATGAACTTCGTGCCCAACACCTTATGGACTGTTTGAGTAGTGCTGTTGTGGTTGTCTCTGATGATTTCATCGCTTCTGTTAGTAGGGTGGTTAATATTTTTTGAGAGGGTCGGTGCCCTGTAGCTCTTGGTGACTACATTGCCAGCGCTACGCTAACGCCGCTTGTTAAACCGGGCACGGGTGTTCGTCCTATCGCTATTGGCATTGTTTGGAGACGTCTTGTCTCTAAGGTTGGTGCTTGTGTGGTTGGTCCTCCTTTGTTTGCTTATTTTGCTGGCCTTCAGTTTGGGGTCGGGGTGTCCGGTGGAGGAGAGGCTATCTTGTATGCCTTAAATCGGCTCATTGACGCCCGTGGTGGTGATGTGGGCGTATGTTGATGGTTGATTTCCAGAATGCTTTCAACCTTGTTGGTCGTGTGACTATGCTACAGAAAGTCCGTCGTCGTTGTCCGGTTCTTTCCCATTGGGTGGAGTTTTGTTACTCTAGCCATGCCCGTCTTTATTGTGGGGAGTATCATTTGTGGTCTTGTCAGAATGTCCAGCATGGTGATCCTTTAGGCCCTTTGCTTTTCACTTTGATTTTGCATCCCTTAGTGTGCAAGAAACGAGACTCCTTTGATCTCACTATGCATGCTTGGTATTTGGATGATGACACCATTGTTGGTGACACTTTGGAGGTGGGGAAAGTGTTGGATTTGATTATAGCAGATGGGCCTCGTTTCGGTCTCCATCTTAATGTGGCTAAGACTGAGTTCTTTTGGCCTATTGAGGATCCTCGGAGTCGGCTTCCCGGTGTTTTCCCCCCTACTATTGCTCGGCCCTTGCTTGGTGTCTCTGTTTTGAATGGACCTGTCAGTACTTGTCCTTTTTTTTTTTGCAGTGAGCTTCTGGCGAAGAGAGTGACTAAGACCATTGAGCTTACGGACTTAGTCGCGAGGATTGAGGACCCGCAATGCGAGTTGCTTCTGCTTCGAGGTTGAACTGGTATTTCTAAGCTCTATTTTTTCTTCGTACTTGCTCCCCGAGAGTCTTTGGGTCTGTCCATCTTCGCTTTGATGCCGCAATTCGTTCTAGCTTGGAACAGATTATCTCCGCGTCTGGGCTTGGTTTTGGGGATTGACATTGGCGCCTTGCCACTTTCCCTTTTCATTTGGGTGGGCTCGGTGTTTATGCTGCAGGAAATGTTTCACACTATGCTTTTCTGGCTTCCCGTTTGCAGTCTGCAGTTTTGCAGGCTACGCTCCTGTGGCCTTATGGCGTTGTAGATGCTAGTCCTACTTTTGACGATAACTTGCGGGTGTTTTCGTAGACTACATGTTCTGATCTTAGTGAAATCGCTGCCCCTAAACTTATGAAGAAATTGGCAGATACATATTTCGCGACAGTTGCGGCTTCTTCAGAATCTGTTTTTTGTTTGACACCGCGTCAGCTTGCGTTGTGGAAATCTTAGCAGGGTGCCCACTCGTCTGATTGGTTGCGTGCGATTCCTATCTCTGGGTTGGGTCAGACTATGAACATGAGGATTTACCGTTGTGTGTTGGGGTATCGATTGGGTGTTCCGCTATTCGCGGTATCTTGGCCTTCTCCTGCTTGTTCTCGGGTTTTTGCTGATGATGTGTATGGGGACCACGCTGTTTCTTGTACTAGTACTGTAGGGGTTAAGCATCGGCATAACCTCGTTCGTGACACCTTATTCGACATCTGCTATAGGTCTGGTATTTCTGCGGGTAAGGAGGTTGATATCGGTTTGGTTGACGGGCATGTCAGATCTCTTCGTCTTGCGAATTTGCTACTTTATTCCTGGGACAGAGGGCGTGATGTGTGTGTTAATTTTACATGGTCTTC
>JAIUZE010070998.1:10000-11761 GCA_022085475.1 Heliosperma pusillum
GATCATCATTCTCTTGTTGACTCTTCGGCAGTGGTTTTGGATATGATTCATGGTTTCCCGCGGGGCACTTCTTACGGGAGGGATGGACTTCGTGCCCAACACCTTCTGGACTGTTTGAGTGGTGCTGCTGTGGCTGTCTCGGATGATTTGATTGCTTCTATTACTAGGGTGGTTAATCTTTTTCTGGAGGGCCGGTGCCCTGTAGCCCTTGGTGAGTACATTGCTAGTGCTCCGCTCACGCCGCTTGTTAAACCAGGCGTGGGTGTTCGCCCTATCGCTGTTGGCACTGTCTGGAGACGTCTTGTCTCTAAGGCTGGTGCTTGTCTGGTTGGTCCTTCTTTGTCTGCTTATTTTGCTGGCCTTCAGTTTGGGGTTGGGGTGTCCGCTGGAGGAGAGGCTATCTTGCATGCCTTGAACCGGCTCATTGAGGCCCGTGGTGGTGATGTGGGACTGTCTATGTTGCTAGTTGATTTCCAAAATGCTTTCAACCTTGTTGATCGTGTGACTATGCTACAATAAGTTCGCCGTCGTTGTCCGGTTCTTTCTCGTTGGGTGGAGTTTTGTTACTCTAGCCCTGCCCGTCTTTATTATGGGGAGCATTGTTTGTGGTCTTGTCAGGGTGTCCAGCAGGGTGATCCTTTAGGGCCTTTGCTTTTCGCTTTGGTTTTGCATCCCCTTGTGTGCAACATCCGGGATTCCTTTGATCTTACTTTGCAAGCATGGTATTTGGATGATGGCACCATTGTTGGGGACACTTTAGAGGTGGGGAGAGTTTTGGATTTGATTATGGCAGATGGGCCTCGTTTCGGTCTCCATCTTAATGTTGCTAAAACTGAGGTCTTTTGGCTTATTGAGGATCCTCAGAGTCGGCTACCTGGTGTTTTCCCCTCTTCTATTGCTCGGCCCTTGCGTGGTGTCTCTGTTTTGGGTGGACCTGTCAGTACTTGTCCCATTTTTGGCAGTGAGCTTGTGGCGAGGAGAGTGACTAAGACCGTTAAGCTTATGGACTTAGTCGCGAGGATTGAGGACCCGCAATGTGAGTTGCTTCTGCTTCAGGCATGTACTGGTATTTCTAAACTCTATTTTTCCCTCCGTACTTGCTCCCCGGGGGTCTTTGGGTCTGTCCATCTTCGCTTTGATGCAGCGCTTCGTTCTAGCTTGGAACGTATTGTCACCGCGTCTGGGCCTGGTTTTGGGGATTGGCAGTGGCGCCTTGCCACTTTCCCTTTTCATTTGGGTGGACTCGGTGATTATGCTGCGGGGGATGTTTTACACTATGCTTTTCTGGCTTCCCGTTTGCAGTCTGCAGTTTTGCAGGCTACGCTCCTGCGGCCTTCTGGTATTATATGTGCTGGTCCTACTTTTGACGATGCCTTGCGGGTGTTTTCGGAGACTCCAGGTTCTGATTTTTTACGTGATCCGAGTGAAATCGCTGCCCCTAAACTTATGAAGAAATTGGCAGATATATATTTCGCGACGGTTGCTGCTTCTTCAGAATCTGTTTTCTCTTTGACACCGCGTCAGCTTTCATTGTGGAAGTCTCAGCAGGGTGCCCACTCCTCTGATTGGTTACGTGCGGTTCCTATCTCTGGGTTGGGTCAGACTATGAACAGGAGGACTTACCGTTCATGTTTTTCATGAATGAACAGGTGGCTTGCTTGGATGCCTTTTTGGATATGATGTTTTGGGGTTCGGGTGTGAGCTAGCGGGCGTTGTCCCTGGAAGATTAACCTCTAGACGATTTTAGCTTATTTGCTAAAC
>JAIUZE010071000.1:0-57274 GCA_022085475.1 Heliosperma pusillum
GAATGTCTTAGTAAAGTTCGAATGGAGGAAAAATCAATTGTTGGGTTACCTGATGGGCGATGTGTTGAAGCACAGGAGCATGGTGAAATTGTCTTGGGCACGAATTTTGTGCTTAAAGACGTACTTTACGTCCCTTTATTAACATGTGATTTAATATCAGTTGAACAACTAATACGGGAAAATAATTGTGTAGTGACGTTTTACCCTAACTATTGTGTTATGCAGGACGGATCTACGAGGACGGAGATTGGACGGGGTGAGCAACACAATGGGGTTTATTATTTGAAGCCGGAAATAAAGGAGAAGGCAACTAAAACTACACATTCGAAGGATAATCAGCTATGGCATAAGAGACTGGGACATCCATCGAGTAGCGTCTTATCTCAATTTTCGGCCTTGATTGGTAACAATTTATCTTGGGATTCTGGTCAAGTTTGTGATCCTTGTTGTAGGGCTAAACAAACCCGTTCTCCTTTTAAGCTTAATAAAAAACGGTGTGATGTTTTATTTGGATTAATCCATTGTGATATTTGGGGACCGTATAATACTGCTAGTTTATCCCGTTCTCATTATTTTTTAACCATTGTTGACGATCATAGTCGGGGAGTTTGGGTATATCTCATGAAAGAAAAAGGTGAAGCATGAGAATTATTACGTATTTTTTGTCAAATGGTTAAAACACAGTTCGATAAACATGTTAAAATTGTGCAGAGTGATAATGGAACGGAATTTTTATCTGGGCCCTTAAAATATTATTACGAGGAAAATGGAAGAATTTTTCAAACCAGTAACGTTGACACACCCCAACAAAACGGACGAGTAGAAAGAAAACATCGTCACATACTTGAGAAAGCAAGGGCCTTACGGTTTCAGGCCGATTTACCCATTACCTTTTGGGGAGAATGTATTCTTATGGCAGCCTACCTAATCAATAGAACTCCAACTCCTTTATTACAAGGTCGAACCCCATACAAAATTTTGTACAATGAAAAACCGAAATTAGATGGTCTTAAGGTTTTTGGGTGTCTTTGTTACGCTCATAATAAAGACCGACCACGAGATAAATTTGGAGAAAAGGGTAAGCGCTGTGTATTCTTAGGATATCCCCATAGCAAAAAGGGATGGAAAGTTTACGATTTGAAGGAAAAGAAAATATTCGTGTCTCGGGATGTAACCTTTTTTGAACACGTATATCCCCTCTCCTTGCCACCTATTATTGACCAACCAATCAACAACATTGAGTTGACACAACAACATCTGGATGGGGGAGTTTTTAATGATTGTGAAATCCATGGTAATAATAATGTGAGCACGGATCAGACCCAAAAAGTAAGGGGGAGCAGTGAGCATTCTGAAGAGCAGCAAAATACTGACATTGAGGATGAGGAGGAGCCTGAAGAAGTGACAGAAACAGGGAAAGTCGTGGGTGAACAACAACTGGGCCGAGGTGCGAGACAACGATTCGAACCAGCCTGGAGAAAAGACTATATATGCAAATCGACAAGAATAATTAAACCCATTGACAATGCTCATCCCGACCAGTCGAAGTCCCCACAATCAGGTACCCGTTATCCTTTAGTAAATTACATTATTACCAATTGTTTTTCTAACTCCCACGGAGCTTTTATGACAAAGATTGATGAGACTCGGGAACCGAGCCACTATTTTGAGGCAGCGAAGAATTCACAAAGGCGAGAAGCCATGCGTAAAGAAATTGATGCCTTAGAGAAGAATGGGACACGGAGAATTGTGTCCTTACCTGAAGGAAAAAGACCCATTGGTTGTAAATGGGTATACAAAATTAAGTACAAGGCGGATGGAACAATAGAGCAGTACAAAGCAAGACTTGTAGCTCAAGGGTTCACACAAATAGAAGGCATATGCGCCAGTTGCGAAAATGACTAGCGTTCGATGTATGCTAGCGTTGGCAGTAGCAAAGAAATGGGATATTGAGCAATTGGATGTGAATAATACATTTTTACATGGAGATCTAGCTAGATGAAGACGTGTACATGAAAATTCCCCAAGGCTTCGAGAAAAAGGGCGAAAACAAGGTGTGCAAATTGTTAAAATCATTATATGGTTTAAAACAAGCTTCACGAAATTGGTTTGCGAAATTGACAGAGTTCTTAAAAAGGTACGGCTTCCTTCAATCATTGGCTGACTATTCATTATTTACCTACAACAAGAAGGACGTTTTTATTGGAGTTTTAGTGTATGTTGACGACATGATTGTCGTAAGCAATGATAGTGCAGCGTGTGGTTCCTTTAAGACCTCACTGAACAAGCGTTTTGGTATCAAGGATTTGGGGCGTCTAAAATACTTCTTAGGCATCGAAGTAGCGCATGGCCCAAAAGGGTTATTCCTCAATCAACGAAAATATGCATTGGAAATTGTAGAAGAAGCAGGTTTGGCAAGTGCAAGGCCTGTACACACGCCAATTCAGCAACACCATCGTCTAGCGTTAGCTAATGGTTACGTTTTAAAGGATGTAATGAAAAATCGTAGGCTCGTTGGAAGATTAGTGTATCTTACTATCACACGACCTGATCTTGTGTATAGTGTACATGTGTTATCGCAATTCGTAAACGAGCCAAGAAAGGAGCATTGGGACGCGGCGTTCCGGGTTGTACGATATATTAAAATGAACCCCCAGCAAAGGTATCATAATACGCAAGGAGTCGAATTTACAATTAAATGGGTATTGTGATTCCGATTGGGCAAGTTGTCGATTAACAAGACGGTCTTTAAGTGGTTATTTCGTGTCCCTTGGAAGTTCACCTGTGTCGTGGAGAGCTAAAAAGCAAATAACAGTTGCAAATCGACGGCAGAAGCGGAATACCGCGCAATGGCAGCAGCCACGAGCGAGTTGATCTGGCTTAAGGCGTTTTTGGCATCGTTGGGAGCGAGCGAGTATTCCACATCCGTAGCAAAGAACAGATAGCGGATTTATTTACGAAGGCACTCGGGGGTGAAGCGTACGATCACTTGCAGTTCAAGTTGGGACTTGGTTTACCAAGTGTTCCAACTTGAGGGGGAGTGAAAGAATATTAGTGCATATCATTTTGATCCTGTGTACACTGTAAGTTTAGTATAATATCAATTGTAATATTTGTTGAGATATTTAGACCTTATTCTTAGGGATAGTTTTCCTAAGCTAGAAGTTAGTGTTGTATATAAGTTTGGATTGTAAGACATGAATAAGCAAGTTGAATACTTCACCACAATTCTACTGCGTTTTTACTTTTATCATGGTATCGTGAGCATCGATCGATCCCACACAAAAAAAAAAAAAAAAACAAAACAAAACAAAACATCATGACAGGAGAAAGCAACCAAGGTAAAGGAAACAAAATCGTAACCGTAACCATTCCCATGACTTCACCACTCTATCTTCACCCATCTAACAGTCCCAATTTAATGCTCACACAAACCGTGTTCAACGGTGATAATTATGATTTGTGGGCCGATGCTGTCAAGAACGGCCTCGATGCAAAACATAAATTGGACTTTGTTGAAGCAAGGTGGACAAACCAGAAGGGGAAGAAGGAAGCAATAGTCTCGAGTTGGTGGCATGGCGACAATGTAATGCCATGATTAAAGCATGGCTGCGTAATGTAATTGATCCAAAATTACACCCTAGCATCTCGTTCTCTTTGACGGTTGCGGAAATCTGGGAGGAATTAAAGGCTCGATTTTCGGCAGGAAACGCACCACGAGTTCACCAATTAAAAGGAGAACTCAACGAGTGTAAACAAGGACGACAATCCGTTGTTGAATACTATACCCGGTTGAAGACAATTTGGGACGAACTCGGAAATTACAGCCGAGTGCCTAAATGTACTTGTGGTGCCGCAGCGATGCTGGTCAAGGAACGCGAGGAAGAAAAGGTCCATCAATTTTTAATGGGCCTGGATACGACACTCTACGGTAACATTCGTTCCAACCTGCTAATGGAAGACCCCATTACGTCACTTACACGAGCCTACTCGTTGATTCTGAGGGAAGAAAGACACACCACAATAACAAAGATAAAGGAAGAGAAGAATGAGGCTGCAATGGCGGTGAGAACGTACGGAACAGGGCGAGGCAGAGGAGCCCACTCAAAACAGGACACGGAGGAAGCTGACACACCGCCCCAATGCAACTATTGTGGAAAATTTTATCATACTGATGAGAATTGCTATGATAAACATGGTTATGAGGCTGTCAAAGCTCGTGGAAGAGGACGAGGTCGTCGTGGAGCAGAGACAGGACGTGGTGGTTTTGGACGCGGAGGAGGACGCTCAGGGGGACGTGGACAGCAGAACACATTTCATGCTGCCAATGCTGTAGGCAGTACGTCGGCATTAAGGGAAAATGAATCACAACAACAGAACCTTCCCTTCACTAACGACGAAATAGAGCGCATCCGCAGTTTCCTATTGACAAGTCCAGAAGGTAGCGATAAATTATCAGGTATGAATGTTAATATAATTTGCGAATGGATGATTGACAGCGGCGCTTCTCACCACATGACGGGAAGACGCGAATGTCTTAGTAAAGTTCGAATGGAGGAAAAATCAATTGTTGGGTTACCTGATGGGCGATGTGTTGAAGCACAGGAGCATGGTGAAATTGTCTTGGGCACGAATTTTGTGCTCAAAGACGTACTTTACGTCCCTTTATTAACATGTGATTTAATAACAGTTGAACAACTAATACGGGAAAATAATTGTGTAGTGACGTTTTACCCTAACTATTGTGTTATGCAGGACCGATCTACGAGGACGGAGATTGGACGGGGTGAGCAACACAATGGGGTTTATTATTTGAAGCGGGAAATAAAGGAGAAGGCAACTAAAACTACACATTCAAAGGATAATCAGCTATGGCATAAGAGACTGGGACATCCATCGAGTAGCGTCTTATCTCAATTTTCGGCCTTGATTGGTAACAATTTATCTTGGGATTCTGGTCAAGTTTGTGATCCTTGTTGTAGGGCTAAACAAACCCGTTCGCCTTTTAAGCTTAATAAAAAACGGTGTGATGTTTTATTTGGATTAATCCATTGTGATATTTGGGGACCGTATAATACTGCTAGTTTATCCCGTTCTCATTATTTTTTAACCATTGTTGACGATCATAGTCGGGGAGTTTGGGTATATCTCATGAAAGAAAAAGGTGAAGCAGGAGAATTATTACGTATTTTTTGTCAAATGGTTAAAACATAGTTCGCTAAACATGTTAAAATTGTGCAGAGTGATAATGGAACGGAACTTTTATCTGGGCCCTTAAAATATTATTATGAGGAAAATGGAATAATTTTTCAAACCAGTAACGTTGACACACCCCAACAAAACGGGCGAGTAGAAAGAAAACATCGTCACATACTTGAGAAAGCTAGGGCCTTACGATTTCAGGCCGATTTACCCGTTACCTTTTGGGGAGAATGTATTCTTACGGCAGCCTACCTAATCAATAGAACTCCAACTCCTTTATTACAAGGTCGAACCCCATACGAAATTTTGTACAATGAAAAACCGAAATTAGATGGTCTTAAGGTTTTTGGGTGTCTTTGTTACGCTCATAATAAAGACCGACCACGAGATAAATTTGGAGAAAAGGGTAAGCGCTGTGTATTCTTAGGATATCCCCATAGCAAGAAGGGATGGAAAATATACGATTTGAAGGAAAAGAAAATATTCGTGTCTCGGGATGTAACCTTTTTTGAACACGTCTATCCCCTCTCCTTGCCACCTATTATTGACAAACCAATCAACAACATTGAGTTGCCACAACAACATTTGGATGGGGGAGTTTTTAATGATTGTGAAATCCATGGTAATAATAATGTGAGCACGGATCAGACCCAAAAAGTAAGGGGGAGCAGTGAGCATTCTGAAGAGCAGCAAAATACTGACATTGAGGATGAGGAGGAGCCTGAAGGAGTGACCGAAACAGGGGAACTCGTGGGTGAACAACAACTGGGCCGAGGTGCGAGACAACGATTCGAACCAGCCTGGAGAAAGGACTATATATGCAAATCGACGAGAATAATTAAACCCATTGACAATGCTCATCCCGACCAGTCGAAGTCCCCACGATCAGGTACCCGCTATCCTTTAGTAAATTACGTTATTACCAATTGTTTTTCTAACTCCCACAGAGCTTTCATGACAAAGATTGATGAGACTCGGAAACCGAGTCACTATTTTGAGGCAGCGAAGAAGTCACAGTGGCGAGAAGCAATGCGTAAAGAAATTGATGCCTTAGAGAAGAATGGGACATGGAGAATTGTGTCCTTACCTGAAGGAAAAAGACCCATTGGTTGTAAATGGGTCTACAAAATTAAGTACAAGGCGGATGGAACAATAGAGCGATACAAAGCAAGACTTGTAGCTCAAGGGTTCACACAAATAGAAGGCGTGGATTACCATGAGACGTATGCGCCAGTTACGAAAATGACTAGCGTCCGATGTATGCTAGCGGTGGCAGTAGCAAAGAAATGGGATATTGAGCAATTGGATGTGAATAATGCATTTTTACATGGAGATCTAAATGAAGACGTGTACATGAAAATTCCACAAGGCTTTGAGAAAAAGGGCGAAAACAAGGTGTGCAAATTGTTAAAATCATTATATGGTTTAAAACAAGCTTCACGAAATTGGTTTGCGAAATTGACAGAGTTCTTAAAAAGGTACGGCTTCTTTCAATCATTGGCTGACTATTCATTATTTACCTACAACAAGAAGGGCGTTTTTATTGGAGTTTTAGTGTATGTTGACGACATGATTGTCGTAAGCAATGATAGTGCAGCGTGTGGTTCCTTTAAGACCTCACTGAACAAGCGTTTTGGTATCAAGGATTTGGGGCGTCTAAAATACTTCTTAGGCATCGAAGTAGCGCATGGCCCAAAAGGATTATTCCTCAATCAACGAAAATATGCACTGGGAATTGTAGAGGAAGCAGGTTTGGCGAGTGCAAGGCATATACACACGCCAATTCAGCAACACCATCGTCTAGCGTTAGCTAATGGTTACGTTTTGAAGGATGTAATGAAATATCGTAGGCTCGTTGGAAGATTAGTGTATCTCACTATCACACGACCTGATCTTGTGTATAGTGTACATGTGTTATCGCAATTCGTAAACGAGCCAAGAAAGGAGCATTGGGACGCGGCGTTGCGGGTTGTACGATATATTAAAATGAACCCCAGCAAAGGTATCATAATACGCAAGGAGTCGAATTTACAATTAAATGGGTATTGTGATTCCGATTGGGCAAGTTGTCCATTAACAAGACGGTCTTTAAGTGGTTATTTCGTGTCCCTTGGAAGTTCACCTGTGTCGTGGAGAGCTAAAAATCAAGTAACAGTTGCAAAATCGACGGCGAAAGCGGAATACCGCGCAATAGCAGCAACCACGAGCGAGTTGATCTGGCTTAAGGCGTTTTTGGCATCGTTGGGAGTATTTCACTCGCATCCTATGAATTTATTTTGTGACAACCAAGCGGCAATTCACATTGCAAAGAATCCGGTCTTTCATGACCGTACTAAACAAATCGAAATTGATTGCCACTTTGTGAGACAACATTTGACCAACAAAACAATTAGCACGTCCCACATCCGTAGCAAAGAACAGATAGCCGATTTATTTACGAAGGCACTCGGGGGTGAAGCGTACGATCACTTGCAGTTCAAGTTGGGACTTGGTTTACCAAGTGTTCTAACTTGAGGGGAGTGAAAGAATATTAGTGCATATCATTTTGATGTTGTGTATATTGTAAGTTTAGTATAATATCAATTGTAATATTTGTTGAGATATTTAGACCTTATTCTTAGGGATAGTTTTCCTAAGCTAGAAGTTAGTGTTGTATATAAGTTTGGATTGTAAGACATGAATAAGCAAGTTGAATACTTCACCACAATTCTAGTGCGTTTTCACTTTTATCAATGTCGTTGAATATGTAGTCAGGGACAAGGGTGATACGGGTCAGACTAAGGGTATTGCGAGGCAGACTAATGCTCTTGGTACTGAGGACATGGTTGTAGGGTACACGGGTACAGGTGTTGGAGCTACGGGTGAAGAGTTGGGTAGAGGCAAACACACTAAATCCCATCTCCAAATCCTAGCTCACCAAGTCTGTTGCAATCATCCTCGGGTACTCCTACTCTTTAGGTAAATATGTTAATTATGACAAATGCTATGCATGGCACCGTGTGTTTCTTGGAACTATTTTTCTAGTGGTCATGACTAGTGGTGATGAACCTCGAACCTTTAAAGTTGTTATTCAAGTTGATCGTTGGCTTAAGGTATGTAAGAAGAAATTAATGCCATTAAAAAATGGCACATGAGAATTAACTAAGCTACCGCCGGGCAAAAAGGCCTTCGATTTTCGATAGGTCTATAAAATTAAATATAACTCTGATGGAATTGAACGACGTAAAGCCCGTCTTGTGATCATTGACAATAATTAGGTGGAAGGTATGTATTATGGTTAAATGAATGCGCTTGTTGTGAAAATGACTGCTGCTCGTTTCTTTTTCTTTTTTTCTTCAGAATAGTGAATTACATCAGGACGTTCATAACGCTTTCTTACAAGACAATTTGGCGGAAGAAGTGTATATGAAACTTCCTCTCGTTTTGGAAAAGGTAAAACAGGTAAAGTGTTAACTTCACAAATCCCATTATGAACTTCGTCAAGCATCAAGATGTTGGTTTGCCAAATCGGCTATTCTCTTTTCTATTACTAGTATGTCAAGTTATGTCTTCATGTTTTGATTTATGTTGACAATTTTGGTTATTGTGAGTATTGATTTTGCTGCGATTCAGTCCTCTATGGGCTATTTGTGTTAATGTTTTCATATGAAATATCTGGGACCATTGAAAAATAAAATTTGCGCATTGAGGTTGCTTGAAACTTGGATGGTGTTCTTAATCAACATAATTATGCTTTCGGAAATATGTCCCGTTCTAGCTACTGCCGCTTGTGAGCTGAAATGGCTCAAGTATTTACTTGTGAGCTCGGGATTAATTTTTTCGGAACTGATCTGTTTATTTTGTGATAATCGATATAGCTCATAATCCCGTTTTCCCTGAAAGAATAAAGCATATTGAGATTGATTTTTATTTTATCCGGGATGCTATTACTTGTGGATTCATTGTCATGCCTCATTTTATCTGGGATACTATTAACTTATGAGCTAGTCGGTATTTTAGCCTATGTAACTGTTAATTATTTAGCAAGTCAATTAATAAGAATAATATTTTGGAAATATGCTTCAAAACAAGCCCGAGTTTGTGGTAAGTATATAAACAACTACACGCGCGGGCCTTGCCAGAAGTAAGGAGCCGCCAAATCCTCCATATTTGCGGCGGCCCGCTCACTTCGACTTCTTAGATTTATTTCATGCTTTTATGTATTTTAATTTTTGTTTTTATATTCATGTAATACTTCAAGCACGTCGTCGAATCTTGGAGTCTAGTTTTATGTTTAAGTTATGGTATTAAGCTTTTAGAAAGGGTAGCGTTATTGTGCACACTCAATGTATCCTGCTACAAAGCTGAAACTATCAAATAATCCTTTATCAGAGGTGCTTCAATCAAAACAACTTCTCATCTTTAAGCTTGATATTGCTTGTTTCTTCCTTTCAATAATCTTATTGCTTACTTTTATTGACTTTGTCTGTCGCAACGTTGATAATCGTGACTGGATTTCCGACACACACCCCGTGTCCCGAGTTGCTTGCATTCTTGCCTAAGAGTAGGGAAAGGGTGCGCACCACGGTTTGGTAAAAGTACCGGACCGTGACATTTGGTATCAGAATCCGGTCTTCAGACGGATTTCTGCATGCCGCATTTGTTCATCGTAATCGATAAAATGGGTGAACCGAGTATGGAAGACCGTGTTGACACGTTGGAGGAAGCATTTGATAAGAAAATTCCCAAGCTCAAGGAAATTGTGATCCGAATGAGGGAGAGCCTCGAGAATTTGGAAGAGACGGTTAGTAGCCTTGAGTCGGTGATGGACGGGATGGAGGCCCGGGTCCAAGCGCTTGGTAATGCGATCCGCTACGGACATGAGGAAGAAATTGCTCACCTGCATAGAAATATCGAAGAGCTTGAGAACACTTCTGCCACGCTGTTAAAAGCGGTGGCCAATAGCGAGAAATATTCGGGGGTCCGCAAGGTGAAAGTGCTCTACCCTCGTACCTACAATGGGGCGAGAGATTTAAAAGTTGTCGATAACTTCATCTTCGATGTCGAGCAATACTTCTGTGTAAGCGAGCTCAACAATGCATTGAAGGTCGACACTGTAATACTCCGTATTTTTTAGTCTTGTGTACTCGGTCGAGTAAGGGTCACTCGACCTAGTTGATGGTGTATTTGGCCGAGTAGGGTGTATTCGGCTGAGTAAGGTCGATGTGTCAGTTAGGAAGTCTTCTGCGTTGTTCGTACTCGGCCGAGTGTAGTGTGCACTCGACCGAGTGCACCGGTCTGCAAGATTTTATCGTGCAGTTTGATTAAAATAATTAAGAGGTATTAATACATAACTTCGTCAGTTTACTATTCATAATCCAACCCTAAGCTTTATAAACGCTCTAAAAACCTCTCAAGCATCTTTATTCATTCCAAGCCTGGATCGTATTGCTTCTTCTCTTACTTGTTGATTGCAATTAGTAAGTGATTCATCTTTATGATTATTGCTATTAATGATTATTATGAGTATTGAAACCCTAATTGAATTGGTGAAAAAGGGAAGATGGTTAGTTATTGATTGTATGATTATTGCATGTTTAGGGGGAGACTTTGTAGAAGAAGACTTTTGATTGATTGCTTGTGATTGCTTGCGAAATTGCGAAAAGGTAAGGTTTCCCTACTCAGTACTATATATGTTAATCATTGTGATAAGATGTGTTATTATGATATTGTTACTCGTTGATGATGATGATGGAGTTAGGGTTTGGAGTTTAGGTGGTTACTTGATTACTATATGATGGTCCGCCGGGAGACGGACCACACCCCGAGTTTGCCTCTCGTATCTCTCCCTTTAGGAGGGGGATGTGCACATTAATGATCTAGGAATCTCACTACGGTGAGATGGAATTTCGATATCCACTGTTGCGGTCTGGAATCGATAGGTGGTTTCGTAGGTCAGTGATGGTAGCCTAACGCTACTAAGGTGACCGTTGCGGTGGGCCTCCGGTTTCTGTTCCTTGGATGATTACTCTTGTTGTCTTGTACATTGATTGGCTCATATTGTTACTAACCTCGTATTGTTTTCTAAAACTGTTGTGATCCATTGGGGAATGGTGAGTAGGTGATCGGCAGGTGATTTGATGAGCTCTCGTTGGGAGAGTTGATGAGATTGCCACTAAGGAGTCATAGCTTCCGCGGTTATTTAGTGTCATAGACATCACATTTATATTTTATGTACTTTTGATTAGTTTGGATTATTTTTTACGATGGTGTGTCGTCTGGAATTTTGGAATAATGTAACTTTGATTTAAACCATTGATTTAATAAGTATTTTTCTTTGATGCTCAATTTGATATGTATTACCTCGGGCAACCGAGATGGTAGCATCCAGAAATACTAAGGAGGCCTGGTAAGGCTTTTTGGTATTTGGGGGTGTTACGGACACACCGAGCATGTACTTGATGGACGATGCCAATATGTGGAGGAGGGCCAGGTACAAGAAAATTGAAACAGGCACGTTCACTGTGACATCCTGGGCCAAATTCAAGAAGATATTGATGGATCACTTCTACCCCGAGAAAACTTAGTTCGGTTCTCGGAAGAAGTTGAAAGAGGTGAAGCAAACCAACGCCATCCGAGATTATGGTAGGGAGTTCTCGGCGTGCATGCTTGAGATCTCCGACATGTCCAAGACAGACAAGAAATTTGTGTTCATTAACAGATTAAAGAGGTGGGCGCAACAAGAAGCCATGAGACAAAATCCAAGGACGTCGTCTGCAGCCATATCTGGCTATCTGCTGCTGAGCGACTCCTCGACTTCCACGGGGAGCGAGAGTCGCCTCTAAGTAAGACACCCTTGGGGTACAGTGATGCCCCTCAAAATGAGCCAAAAGGTTAGAAACAGCAAACAAGTTCGATTTCAGTTCGAAGCAGTCGATTTCGACCACAGCGGAGTTACGCTCAATCGGGGAGCAATGTGAACTCGCCGGCAAGCTCATCTTCTAAGGTGGGAAACTCAACTGGGTCTTCAACGAAGAAGCTATTTGCGTGTTTCGTGTGTAACGGCCCTACGAAGATGGCGGAATGTCCCAACAAGGTAGAGTTTAATGCGATGTTAAAGGACATGTCGAAGGGGGTTCAAGAGCGTCTTGATGGGGCGCTGGCTGACTATCATTAAGAGTACGACAAAGACTCAAGTGATAACGAAGATCAGCCAAGATTGGGCGCACTACAGAGGATCAGTGCGATGGGGAGACTAGAGGAACCACATGAAAAGAAGTCAGTGGGACTCATGTACGTGGACATGACAGTGAATGGGAGGCAAGCTCGAGCCATGATCGACTTAGGTGCCACCAATAACTTTGTGTCAAAAGAAGAAGCTGTCTGGCTGAGGCTGATGTTGAGTCAAGGAAAGGCTGCTTGAAACCTGCTAATAGGAAGACAAGACGTATCCAAGGAGTGTCTAAGAAGATCACGGTTTAAGTGGGTGAGTGAGAAGGGGAGCTCGACTTCACCACCGTCCCGTTAGATGACTTCAAGATAGTACTCGGGAAGCAATTCTTCCAAAGAGCATCAGTAGTGTTCAAGCCAAGTGACGGGTCAATGTTCCTGATGGGTTTGTACGTGGTCAAGACCGTGGATGGGGACGAAGGCAAGGAGAGGCCTCGAATGTCGGCAATGCGGGTGATACCAACGCCGAAGCGAGGGGTGTCAACTTGTTGGAACTCCACGATTTTGAAGAAGAATACGCTGATGTGCATATCCAACCAGGCTAACTACGCTGCTAAGTGGTCTGGTGGACCAGACGAGAGTCTACCTCTCCGAAATGGGGTGGACAATGATGGTCGAAAGACTCAACGAAAAAGGCCTAGCAACATTAGCGGGCCGCCCCGAAATTTTGTTTCGGCATTCTGCATAACTAACTTGTCTGTGACTATAGGTACCAAAGTGGTCGAAGACAAGCTGAAGCGGCGTTGGGGTGATCATCCGGAATTAGCTTGTGAAATGTCTTCTCATAGGACGAAGACATTGAATTTCCAGCCCCGCCAGTGCCAAGAGACGGACATGGAAGAAGTGATGTTCGGAAGACTATATGTCAAGGATATCCGATTTCTTCTTGAAATGACTAGTAACCCAACATCAGTGCTGAGTGAAGACCACATACTTTCGCTGAACAAGGGAGTTGAAGCCCCGAGAAAGTATATCCCCCAGACGACTGAGATCACCTCCACTCAACGTGGGGGTCTCACTGGAACAGAATTAAAGAATGAAGTGTTGCCGAGGGCGCGGCAATAGATTGGGGTGGTAGGGGGGAGGGGGGGGAGTGAAAGGACCCGCCAAATCCTCCATATTTTTTCGCGTGTTCTACTTACTTTGACCTCTTAGATTTCTTTCATGCTTTTATTTATTTTCATTTCTGTTTTTATATTCATGTAATTCTCCAAGATTACTTCTTGCGTGTCGAATCTTGGAGTCTAGTATTAAGTTGAAGTTACGGTTTTAAATTTTAGAAAAGGTAGCGCTATTATGCACACTTAATGTATCGTGCTACAAAGCTGAAACTATCAAATAAGCATTTATGAGAGATGCTAGTCAATCAAAACCACTTCTCATCTTTAAGCTTGATATTGCTTGTCTCTTGCTTTCAATAATAGTATTGCTTAATTTTATTGCTTTTGTGTGCCGGAATGTTGATAATCGTGACTAGGATTCCTGACACACAGCCTGAGTCCCGAGTTTCGTGCTAGTGGATGATCCCTCGCTAGCACGAGTCCCTTCGTTGCTTGTATTCTTGCCTAAGAGTATGGCAAGGGTGCGCGCCACGGTTCGGCAAAAGTACCGAATCGTGACACCGGGCGAGGCCGGGCAGGGATTTCAAGCATTGTTAGACCATCGAGTACGGACTTGCCCAAGTTTTTGGAAGAGAAGTAATGCTTTTATTTTTACTCATCTAATGTAATAATCCATGCGTCGGGTGACTCTGAAAATTGTTAGGCTTAAATGACTAGTGCTGAAAGGGATAGAAAGTACTACTCATTTCAATAAAGGGCACTTTCGTTTCTGGTTATCCATGCAAAGAAACATCATAGTTAAGCGTGATTGGTTGGGAGTTCATATATCATTCTTTGTCTTTGAGCAAACCATTTGTCACTCCCCATTAGGCATTGTATTTAGTGTGAGTCATTGTGCGAATCATTGTCTTCCTTCATTAGCCATTTTTTAAATTGTAGTCATCGGATGGGTGACCTCTAAGAAGGTCGGGATGTGCATGAGTGAGGACAAAGCGCTCGAAAAGACCCGTCGTAGATCTGTGAGCCATGTACACAACCTGATGAACTACCGTGAATGACCGTTCCTCATTTAGAGCTTGGGACATGGTCTTACAAGTAGTATCAGAGAAACCATGCGACCATGTGGTGAGCCTGTGGTCAGGAGTACCCGGTTCATCCATATAGTAGGGAAAATTTTGGGCTTGTCTACGGTCAGATGCTGCCAGGCGCAACGAGATCGTTATATTTTTCAAGTGGGGTGTGTAATACTCCATGTGAGGGGTGCCCCTGAAGAGATCCATTGGTTGGCTTAAATGACTAGTGCTTAAAGGAATTGAAAGTACTACTCATATCAACAAAGTGCAATTTCTTTTGTAGTTATCCATGCAAAAGAAATCCACAATTAAGCGTGCTTTGCTGGGAGTACTCTTAAACTGAGTGACCTCTTGCCTAGGAAGGTTCCCGGGTATTGAAGATATTAAATAATCTTAGTTTTTTTATGTATTATCCTTGTTATTATTCTTTGTTTCCTTGTATTTAGGTAGTACAATATATTCTTGTTGTTAGTTACCTAGTTTATAGCTACTAACCTTTTGTATTTATACCCTAACTCTAAGCAATATAGTTATCTTAGCCATTGCCAATTCCTGCATGGTATAAGAGCTTAAAAGTTCCTGGTTCTATATTTCTTCAATTTTCTTCACAATTTTTTTTTCTTGTCACCTTTGTCATGTCTGGTCATGCCTCCATTCTTCCTAACACAGGTGAGCCGGTCGTTCCCTTCGTCGCCATCAGCCTCACAAATGTTACTCATCTCACTTACTCCACATACCGTGCTTGGTCTCGACAAATCAAAGACCTCCTATTCGGGTATGACCTTGCCAAATACCTCGACAACTTTCATCCTTGTCCTCCTTCTATTATTGAGGATGAAAAGAAAGTACCCATTCCTAATCCGGCCCACGCGACTTGGCTTCGCCAAGATCGATTGGTTAGTGGTGTGTTGCATGGTACAATTCACTCGGGTATCACACCCTTGCTTCTTAATGCGAAGACCTCACATGAAATTTGGACTCGTCTTAAGTCTACCTATGCTAGCTCTTCTTGAGGACATATCCTCCAGTTGAAGGACCGTCTTCAATCCATCTCCAAAGGTACCTCTTCTGCCATTGAATATATGCAAGACGTTCGCTCTTGTGTTGATGAATTGGCTCACATAGGGAAGGCTATGGATGATGAAGACATCATAGCTAAAGTTCTAAACGGGTTGGATACTACAACTTATCGCTCGCTTATTGATGCTATCAAACATCGGGATACCCTCATTTCTTTCGATGCTCTACATGAAAGACTCCTGCAATTCGACCTTTCCCTTAAGCATGTTGTCCCCTCTGCCTCTCATATACCTGCCTCGGCACTAGCAGCCTACACCAAACCTCACTACTCACGCCAATACCATACCCCTCGTCCCTCGGCTGGCCTTTTACCTACACCCTCGAGCCCTCAAAATTCCACCACCACCTTCAAAAGAAAGTGCCAATGGTGTCACACCACCGGACACTTCCTCCAAAAATATGCCCAAACTTCCGCGCCAAACACTCCTCTATCTGTGTCCCTCCCCGAACTACCACTGTTGTCTCCACCAAATCCTATCAACCCCGCGCCAACACTGCTTCCTTTACTCAAACCGTGCCTGACAATTAGGTACTTGACAGCGGTGTCACTCACCATATCACCCACGACCTTTACAACCTAGCCCTCCATGCCCCGTATGATGGAAACGACGAGCTCCTTATTGGTGATGGGTCGCCTCTCTCCATTTCAAACATTGGTTCATTTACTCTTCCTCTTTCCTTTACAACTCTCAAATTTTTAGATGTTTTACATGCTCCACTAATTTCCAAAAACATTATTTCAATTTCTAAGTTTTGTACCGATAATAACGCTATTGCTTATTTCTCCTCCGACTCGTGTGTTTTGCAGGACCGGCTAACGGGCAGAGTGCTAATTCAGAGTCGTCTTAACTCCAGTCTCTATGAATGGTATCCACCAATCCACAGTTCGGTTCTCCTAGCCCACGGTCCACCCTATGCTTCTTGGCATCATAAACTTGGTCACCCATCTCCCCCTATTTTAAGTTATATTTCTCGCTTGTGTGGTCTTAGCTTTCGGCCTCTTTTAGACTCTCATTGCAATTCTTGCTCGGTCAATAAAGTCATAAACTCGTGTTTGCTGAATCTTCTTTATGTTCCAATAATCCCCTTGAACTTGTCTTTTCCGATGTTTGGACTTCCTCTCTTTATTCTATTGATAGTTTTAAGTACTATGTGGTGTTTGTTGATCATTTCACTTGTTATACTTGGATCTACCCACTTAAACAAAAATCTGACACTGCTACTATTTTTAATTGATTTCGTGCCCTCGTAGAAAAATATTTTAACCGTCCCATTAAACAACTTTTCTCTGGTAATGGTGGAGAATATTTAAAACTGACTCCCTCTATTACCTCTGATGGCATATCACACTTAACTTCCCCTCCTCATACGTCGTCATCGTCATATTGTCAAGGCTGGACTCTCCCTTCTCACCCATGCTTTCCTTCCTCCTTTCTATTGGTCCTATGCCTTTGTGACCGTTGTTTACCTTATTAATCGAATGCCTACTCCCGTTCTTAAAAACGTCGCCCCCTACACGAAATTATTCGGTTTTCTCCTAAACTACAATAAACTTTGTAGCTTCGGGTGCCTTTGCAACCCGTGGTTAGGACCTATACCAAACACAAACTCGACCCTAAATCCGTCCCTTGCATCTTTGTTGGTTACTCCGCCACGCAAAGTGCCTACCACTGTCTTGACACCACTACTCATAGACTATACACATCCCGTCATGTCCAATTTATCGAGCACAAGTTCCCGTTCTCTGAACCCTTAATAAATAACCCCTCCACCTCTACTTACACACCCTCTGCATGGTGTACCCTTGACATTCCCATACTCCCTTCCCCTAACCAAACTGCCCCCCTCAATCCCGTAACCCTTGCTGCCCCAACTGAGAACTCCCCACCCCTTGCCCCTCCTCTTCCTCCTCCTTCACCCGAGCCTTTCTCACCCTCTCCCACTCCTCCTCCTCCACCTCCTCCACCTCCACCACCCCCACCTCGTGTGACTACTAGGTCCCAAAATAATGTCTACTGACCAAATCCGAAATATGCTAAAATGGCATCTCTTTCATCCTCGTCCTTAGCCCCGGTCACCCTACAAAATGCCCTCTCCTATCCTACGTGGCGCCTTGCCATGGAGGATGAATACACGGCTCTCATCAAAAATAGCACTTGGACTCTAGTTCCCCCCGACTCCTCTCTTAATGTCATTGGTTTCAAATGAGTCTTCCGGATAAAATACAACCATGACAATTCTATCAATAAGTATAAAGCCCGTCTTGTTGCCAAAGGATTTCACCAACACCTCGGTGTCGACTATTCCGAAACCTTTAGTCCGGTTGTCAAACCCGTCACGGTTTGCCTCGTTTTGTCATTAGCACTCTCTCGTGGCCGGTCCCTCAAGCAACCCGATGTCAATAATGCTTTCCTCCAAGGTAAGGTACGTTAACTGAAACTGTTTACATGTCCCAACCCCCTGGTTTTCAACATTCTAAATACCCATCTCACATTTGCAAACTCTCCAAAACAATTTATGGCCTCAAACACGCTCCTCGAGCTTGGTACAATGAACTCACCACGTACCTCCTCTCCTACGGTTTTACACAATCTCTTTCTGATCCCTCCCTTTTTCTATACAACAAACATTCCACCCACATCTATCTTTTTGTCTATGTTGACGACATCATTATCGTTGGACCTCCCACTCCCTCTCTTACTACATTTTTCTCCTCCTTTGCGACCAGCTTCTCCTTAAAGGATATTGGCTTTCCATCTTACTTCCACGGCATAGAGGTTAGCCCTAATCCCACTGGTCTTCGACTCACTCAAACAAAATATATCCATGACATACTCACCCGCTCCCACATGACCGACTGCAAACCCACCACCACTCCTATGAGCCCATACCCGCCTCTAACCCTCCTCTCCGGCCAACCTCTCCCCAACCCATATGATAACCTTCCCTCGTAGGCAGCCTCCAATACCTATCCCTCACCCATCCCGATATCTCATATAGCGTTAATAGGCTAGCACAGTTTCTACATTCTCCCCGTGACTCTCATTGGCTAGCACTGAAGCGATTATTGCGTTACTTGAAAGGGTCCATTCACGTTGGTATTCAATTGTGTCGTGCTACTCCCCGCTCTCTGCATTCCTTCTGTGATGCGAACTGGGCCCGTGACACTGATGATTATGTCTCCACGACGGGCTATATTGTATACTTAGGCCGCAACCCCATCTCTTGGTCTTCACGGAAGCAACACACTCTCGCTCGTTCTTACCACTGAGGCCGAGTTCCGAGCTGTGGCGGATGTCACTTCAGAAATTATGTGGGTTCGGTCTCTTCTACTTGAGCTTGATTTTCGTATAACATCTCCACCGGTTATTTATTGTGATAATCTTGGGGCCACCCAGTATTCTACAAATCCCGTCTTTCATTCCCGGATGAAACATGTAGTCATTGCTTTTCATTTTGTGCGAGAACAGGTTACCAAAGGGTTACTACGGGTACAACACATTTCTGCTGATGATCAACTAGCAGATGCCCTTACTAAACCGCTTCCTCGTCCGCGCTTACTTCTTATTTTGTCCAAGATCGGTCTTTCCGTTTGAACGTCCGACTTGCGGGAGCGTATTGAAGATATTAAATAGTCTTAGTATATTTTGTATTATCCTTGTTATTATTCTTGTTGATTGTTTCCTTGTATTTAGGTAGTACAATATCTTCTTGTTATTAGTTACCTAGTGTATAGCTACTAACCTTTTGTATTTAACCTGTGTTGATCAATGGTCCATATACACATATACACAGCCCGGTGAGCATATACACAGCATGGTGAGCTACCATAAGTGACCGTTACCAACCCAGAGTTTGGGTCAGGGTGTTACATCTTTTCTCTGGAACTCTACTGGGATATCTCTTTTGCAGCCCATGCTTCTCATGCGACCTTTACATTCTGTTATGTTTTTGCCATGCATGTTCTGAATTTAGGCATATCCCTGAGTGTTTTTTTTCCAATTTGGGGTTATTTACAAAACAAATTAACAAAATGGGACGATTTTGAAATTAATTACCATTTATGGGTCCACGTAGGATCGGATTTGGCGAACCTGGAATAAGGGTTTAAGTCTGTCCGCCGGAAGGCGACTTTAGTTTGAAACTAATAAGGTTTTAACCCAAGTCGCTGTGGGGGCCAGCGATTTAGGGGCGAATTGTAATGTTTTGTTAAATAAAATACAGAATAAAAAAATGCTCCAAGGGGAATCGAACTTGGGCACAACAGCCTAAAACCTTGTTTAGTAACCACTCCACCAAGACTACACATTGTTTAATTTGTGTGCTTAAACATATTTATTACATTAGAAACATACTGCTGCATTTAATGAGTATATTTATGCTTAATTAAAGCAGGAACTATATCATTGTAGTGAGTTTGCTTGTGTGGTTGGGAAGTGATTCTTGCTTGGCATTATTCACCGGTTCGATTCTCAATGGAAACATAGTTTTTACTTTTTTTTTTCAAAAACTGTTGTAGTCGCCATGGGGGAGAGCGACCTTAACTAAAGTCGCTTTCCGGCGGAGCGACTTAAACCCTTATTTCAGGTTCGCCAAATCCGATCCTACGTGGACCCATAAATGGTAATTACTTTCAAAATCGTCCCATTTCGTTAATTTGTTTTATAAATAACCCCAAATTGGAAAAAAACTCAAACAAAAGCATGAGAAAGCTACTTCCTCTATCCCACAATAATCTTCTCATTTAACTTTACAGTCTCCAAGATGTTACTCTGAATCGATTTTTCTGCATTTATATACCATTTAGTTCATCCAAAAAACATTGATAAGTAAAGTTATTTACAATGATGAATTTAAATATTTATTATCATGATATAACTTTAATAAACTTAATTGGTCAAAGTTTTAAATTTGACTACAAAAGTCAAACTAAGAAAAATATTTTGGGATGGAGGATTTAACTCTTTAACAGACACAGGTTAGAGCCGTCAACACAGTTCATGCACAAACTCACAAGCTAACATCAAGAAAACGCAGGGAAAGAACGTACCTTAGACAAACCACTTTTGGCAGAAAATCCAAACTTAAGTGCTTTTCGCTGATCAATTTCAAGGGGAATAGCAACACCTTTTGTAGCAGATGAATCAGAACTTCCAGATGGTTCTTGATCTTGCAATTGTTGCTTGCGAGCATCAGTGCTGATGACAATATACATGCAGTATGAGATAAACATTTCTATTTCACTAACACTGGAGAACATGATAAAGCACCAACATTTGAGCAAACTTAGCCATTTCTTTCTCCTGTCGTTGCTGCTCTCGCTTTTGTCGATCATCACGGTTGCTACCATGCATCTCTCTCATCTCCTTAAAGCGCTGGAAAATAATTAAATAGACTGATAGTTTTACTAACTAGACTCCTGAGAGACGGCCTCTTATACCCATAAACCCATACAAAATAACTACATCAGGGCCCAGAATATGCGTAAGCCCCATGATAATCACATCACGAGACAGTCAAACAAGAATTTATGTTGTTTGAGATGCCACATATTGACAAAGTCCAGAGAGAAAAATAAATAAATAAATAGGCTCAGTGACTACCTTTCTGTGATTATGATCATAGGAGCTCAGGTGAGCTTCAAATTCCATAGCCAACTTGTATTGCTTGTTACAAAGATGACAGAAGAACACTTTGTGTATTTCTTTCACCTCAGTTTGAATTTTCTGCTCCCGTTCTGCTATCACCTGATTTCAATATGTGCACGAAGCAGCAGAAGAACCCACCAGGTAATAAAAACTGCAGGAAATTCTCAAGAGCTTCCAAAGTGGATGTTCGCTTATGACATACCAATCCCCTCAAAAGACACGCATATACGCTATATGCTGCCTTCTGTTATTAGATGTACGTTTCAAAAAGAGTAAAGAATCAAATCACTTTATCTAACACTTTTATGACTAGTTCTAACCAAACTATAAACTGATGTAACTTGTAAATCTTTGAAGGCATACCTCTCTCTTCTTTGCAACTTCCTCTGTTTCTTCTACTTCAATATCTAACTTTCTGCGCTGTATATTCTCTTCTGCGGTAAAATAATCATCTTCCTCCTGCTTCCCAATGCCTAGTTTGGGATCTCTCATACCAGATTTTATTGGCTCAATAATACCTGCAAAGGTCAAAAAGGGACATAAATTTTGTGTCAGTATATGACTAAACTGAAATTAAAAGGTTCCAAGGACAGACATCGTTACACCAAGAATCTCCAAAGCATCAAAGAACTCAGATGAACTTAAGGGCCTCTCTTGGAAACTTAACTGTGGGCCATTTTTAGGGGGGTAATGGCAGAAGAATACAAAGTAGGAGGTGGGGTTGGTGATGGATAACGAAATAAGATAAAATAAGCTAATTACTATCCCATTAAGGCCTTGCATCGGATGGAGGTAATTGTTACTAGGGCGGTAGATATGAGGAAGATAGCATAGAAGTCCACCGGTAGGGGGGGGGGGGGGACTACCCACCTCTCCCCTAAGTAATGATTCCTTCCTCACCTCCTCTTTCGACCATCCTCAACCATCACTAACCACCAGTCTCCTTCCATTTTATTTCACTTTAGCTCTATTACACTAGTGCCCTAAGGGGCAAAAGTTAACCACCACCCCTATGAGTAACATATTACTCCCACAGTGTCACATGGGAGAATAATTCCCTTCATAACCTCTTGACGTTCAATTAATCATTCCTTTACAAGGCTTCGCTGCCATCTTTCCTCTTCTGTTTTGTTTCAAATTCCATCATGCCCATAACAATTACTCCCAATCCAAGCGATCCCTTAGAAAAAGGAAATTAAGAATGGTTTTACAATATGCAAACTGTTTGTATATGTTAAAGGTACGTACCTTGCTCATCCTTACCCAGCCCCTTCCCTTTCCATCCCATTTTTTGCAGAAGCCGGAACCCTACATTGGACGATGACAATTGCCTGTCTTCAGATGCTTGTTCAACATTATCCAAATTAACATTCTCGGAAGGCCTATGGTTGATTGGCAAATAAAAATCTTCACCAGTATCCTCCTTAATTATATCCTAGTAAGCATTAAAAAATGTGAAATGGATGCATTAATCTGCGAGTCTCACAACCTCACACCAGGAATCAGAAGAGAGAGCAAAAGACACCATACAGTCTTTTCTAGCATGTGAAAATCTTAAGGTTTCTTTCAAAATGATATTTCAAGTGAAACAAATAACTGAGAGATACCTTAGAAAGCTGTGTAAGGAAATTTTTTACCTCTTCCCTTGCTTGTCTTCGATATCGCATGCTTGACTCAATTCGCCTGATGTTAGATCTGTAGTCCATTTAATCCTGTAAGACGAACAAAAACACTACAAATCACATACCTTGTTGTTCTACACAATATAATTTTTTGTAACAAAGAGATATATCTCTTTATGACTCCAAAACATGCATAAATAGTTCCGGTGAGATGGCGTAGTGAACTCTCCACAATCAACCACCTAATGTATTGACTAAGCATCAAACACACGTGTTGCCAAAAAATTTATGGGGATGAAGGAATCTACATCATTCTCATTTAATGCAGAGTCTAGTGTCCGAGGGAGAAGGATTACAAACTTACAACTGCACGTCTATTTATTGTTTATTGAATCCGATTAATTGGATAATCCAGTAACTGGAGAGAAGCCTCAAACAGAAAGGCAACTGCACCATAAATCTAAGCCGAACTGCTAGGCCGTTCAATTTTTTAGGGCAACACCGATTTTAATGTCCAGTGACAGCCTATGCTACTCAATCAATTCATATAGCCTTAAGCAACTACAAGACCCATAACAGACACCAAAAAAAGCTAAAAGATAGAGAGTATTAAATACTTTTACATGAGAGTGGTGAAGAGCAGTACTAGACAGTACATTTGGTCTAATGCTGGGAAAAGCATCATATCCTATAATGGAAGACACAAATCATGGAACACATAAAAGCAGTTGACACTTATACAATACTAGGTGTCAAGATGTAATGACAGACATAGTGAATTTGCATACGGATAACTATGAAATAGAGCCAATAACAATAATGTAGAGGCATAGGTTTCCATCCCATTTTATGTTTATCCCTCATTCAGAAATCACCAGCATCTGCATTAACTTTAACCTACTACCTCCGCTTCAAAAATGACTCATTGGATTAAACAGAAGTAACAACACCTTCTCACAATTAACATTTGCCCACGTCCGACGACAACAAATGTAATGTCAACGGTGTCATACGGATTCAGGCTTAAATTATACAACCCCATTTCCAACGGAATTTAGTAAAAACAAATCAAACAACACAATCCTAGGATTAGCATAAAACGAAAAGTATACCATAATCTGAAAAAGGGTCGGCCTCCCGGAAGTAACCAGCATAAACTAGCCATAATAAAAATTTAAAAGACAAAAGATTCAAACTGAACAACATAGTTGATAAATTAAGCTCCTCGAATTAAGATCACGAACAAGCTAACGACTACAGCAACTTAATTTCGTAATATTGAAGAAAACCCTAGACATAATTTAAACTAATCTAAAGATCTAATCAACTAGAAGAAATTTATATAAACTATCAATCAAACAATTAATATCAAATACTAAATAAAAAAAATAGCAGAATGAAAAAAGTTGAGCGAGAAAATTACCAGGAGAGGAAGATTATGGACACCGAGCTTCTCGTCTCACCCCGTTTATCTATCTATATCCTCCCAAGTCCCAAGTAACAACCTGTCAAAGGTTGTGCCTCATACTTCCTCCTTCAACTTCACTCCATGTTTTTCCGAATCTTACAATAATATAAAAAGCCTCCATTGAAGTGAGACGTGTCACGTCACCACTTATTTCCACATGTCACCTCAATAATAAAAAACTACATAATTATTGTACTTTAATTTTATTCTAACTTGAGACAATAAAAAAACTAAATTTTCAAATTAAATATGTCAATTGATTTCCATGATTACATCTTCATTACCAACTATTTTTAATCTCTCTATCCAATAATATAAAAAGGGCTACATTGAATAGCTAATAGAATTATACATAACGAGGTACAATTTCATGTTAAATTAAAAATAATCTATACAATATTATAAAAAGTCTAACTGAGCGATGTGTTGAAGCCACGTTGACGTGGCGTCATTAGAATCTAACCAAACCTCCATATAGCTTACGTGAGTTTTGCACACTTTTCATCTCCAGGCTCTCACTAACTGAAAACTTTTTACCTTCTTTTAACATTAAAATGACAATTACCGCAACATTAATAGATTATAACCCTTTTCATTTCGTGTAATTAATAATAACTACATTGAAGATGAAACGATTGGCCTTATTATTTCTTGTCATTTAGATATTGCAAACACAATGAGAATTCTCAAATTTCTCATTTATAAAAACTCATTTTACATAAATTCCTTTCTAATTTTTTTTATGCACTCTAAGCTTTGTATAACGCCTCATCCTTTGATTTTCTATAGTTTCCCTTTTATTTCTATGTGATTTGATTTGATCGCGATTTATAACATTCCCTGAAAGTTTGTTATTAATTATTGCGGTGTTGGTCTCTAAGCACTAATTTTATGATTTTATTACATATTTTCTAATCTTTCCCTTGTGTTTTTAGGGCTTCAATCTTTGGTATATGGAGGGCAAGTATAAAAGTTGGATTGAATTTAAGGGATAAGAATCCATTTGGTAACTTAGAGCATTTGGTAATAATTGTATTGATTATGCTGACCAAAAGTGTTGTAACATTACTTTATTTTAAGCACTTCCACCATTATTTTTTTTGCTACATGCCTATTTTTGTTGAGACTTACACATGAGAAAAGAAGTCCTTGTGAGTAGTTGATGAACTTTTATGATTGAACCGTCATGTTATATTTAGAGAGCGATGTCATGACATATCGTAAGTTTTTCATCACTTTGAGCTTTATTTCTATATTCGTACAATTCTAACATATATAAACAATGCAAAGTTTTAATGTAGTTTGTACCAATAGTCCAATACAGGTGATTTTGAGGCTCTTCCTTGAATTAGATATGCCTGGAAAGTGAAAACCTGCATTTATAATGTGATAGAGCATGATTTTGGCCTCTTATAATCAGGACGATCATGGTAGTTTAAACTACACATTCGACAATATGTTATTAGTGTATTACCTCTAAATGCGAGTCTCGGTTATAAAATCAAATTGAGAATCATGACTAATATTGCTTTGTACGGCTAACAATTTGTAGACATCTTTCTAACAGATTCATAATGTGGAGTCAAAAATAATGTTTCGACTTCGAAAATGGAACTTGGAAAAAGCATCTTACCCATTAGTGTAGATGGAACCAAAAAATCAAAACAGAAACGTGCACCATAAATGAACCTGTGAATTTCACGGGCAATTAAACTAGTTCTACGTGATAAGCCTCTCTTTTTTTCTTCGACATGTACATATTACCCTTAAACTTAATGAAAATATTTCAAAATATCCAAAATACAACAATTGACCTTTTTTAAACATTTATATTATGCACTTTTTATTGATCTTTTGACAATAGTTTGACATGTCATTAACATAAATATCGTTTAGTCAATTATAAACATATTTTCTTTGTAAAATTTAGGTGTTTTAAGACTTGATTTTTAGTAGTTTGGTTATTTTAGGTATTATTGACTAAGTTTAGGAGTACCATATAGATTTAAAAAAAAGAAGGGGAATCATGTAGAATTCGATAAAATACAGGGGTACCATGTAGAAAAACTCAAAATATATTTATGTGTGATCTTGTTTAATTCGTGTTTAGGAGTACATTAAAAATATATCTTTTATAATTTTTACAAATACGTAACTAACGATATTTACCGCGTAAAACACGTCTTGACAAATGTGAAAAAGTAATGTGGTAGAGTGGAGTTGAAGGGGGAAATATTTTGGATAATTTCTTTAAACCCAAGGTTTCATTTAAGATGAATGTTTCCGTCTTAAGCATAAAACGGGTCATAATATGCCCATTGTCATTGCATATTTTGGAGAATTTTTGTCAAGGATTATCAACAGGGCCGTCTCTATAGTTTTGGGTAGGGCTGAGCAAAAATATATGATACGGTTTTAATATACGGATACGATACGGTATACGGTTTTAATTACACGGATTTCCGGGTACACGATAAGAATTTCCGGGTATACGATACGGTTTTTAAAAAAACCGTACCGGGTCCGGGTCGGGGAAAATCAAAACCGGGTATACGGTTTTGACCTGGTTTAATTAAAAATAACCAAAAAAAAGTTGAATGTAAAATTTTGTTTTCTGTTTTGACTATATGGGTGAAATTTTGAGCACCAATCATTTTATGTGAAACTTGTAATATACGCAACTCACTATATTAGTGACAAATTTCTGTGTGAAATTTTGCAAATTTATATTTTGATATTTTACCTACTGACTTTGCAAGTAATTGTGTTTTGTAATAATGATCCTAGTGGATTATATAAGCATCTTATTTATTTGTCGTTACTAATGTTGTGGACTCGATTTCCAGGTTTGACCATTATCAATTAAACCGGATCTGGGTATACGGTTTTCGGGTACCCGGTTTAACCGGGTATACGAAAACCGGGTCGGATCCAGGTTCTAATTTTTGGCCTTCCAAAAACTGGGTATCGGATACCCGGTTTTGCTCACCCCTAGTTTTGGGGGCCATGTGCGAAATTTTTAAAAGAGGCCCCATGTCATTTTTATTACAAGAAAATGTATCTAAGTTATTAGGAAGATTATTCATGCTACTAGTCTATTTTTCATTTTTTACAAAAATTTGGATACAAATATAATTTTCTTTCCATCTCAACAATAAATAAGTGGCATAGTGGTTAGCTTCTCAATAAGGAAGCAACACAAACTGGGTTTGAATGAGGTGTTCGTTTGCGGGCTTAGACAGACATGGGTCGGGCCTATCTATGAAAAAATATCCAGCGGGCCTAAATGCTTTGTCCAAGCCTGCTTAAGCGGGCTTACTAGTGTTGTCATGTCCGCTCAATTTAAACTAGCGGACTTGTCCATGAGCTTGCGGGATTGAATATAAAATATATTAAATTAATATTTGTATAAAATTAAGGCTAAAGAATACTTAACATATATTTCAAAATAACCAATACATCGCAAACACAACTGAACATATACAACTTCTATAATCAAACGTGATTATTTTTAAGTAACAATTCCCTGCTCTACAAAACCACCAATTGACCCTGGACCGCAACCACAGGCGTCGATGCTCCATCTCACCGCAGCGAGACAAACCCGGATCATTCATGTGCACATCCCCCACGTAGCGGGATAACTACGGGGGCGAACTCGGGGCGTGATCTGTCTCCCAACGGAATCACCAACCATTAACCATAGTAACATCTCCAAACACCAAACCCAAACTCCATCAACACCATCATCAATCACATATCAAGAATCATAACATATTATCACATCAATTAGCAATACAAATAAACTGAGTAGGCAAACCCTACCTTATTGAAAATCCGCAATAAGCACACAAGTAATCAAAATCGTTCCTCTATGAAGTCCCCTCCTAAACAGTCAATATTCATACAATCAATAACAATCTTTCCATTTCCCCTAATCCAATTAGGGTTAAAAAATACTATGTAAACAATTCAAAAACATGAATACTTACCAAACAAATCAGCCAAAGTAGCGAAAGATCGGATCCGGCACGAGATGATCAAAGGTGTTCTTGAGGAATTAGAGAGAGTTTGAGAGACTAAGGTTTGTAATTATGAAAGCGTAAACTGAATTAGAAAACTAATTCCTCTTATTAACCCTTAATCAACCTTCCGACTTAATCCCAAAATCCGCCGTTCTCGGTCGAGTACTACATGTACTCGGTCGAGTACTACATGTACTCGGTCGAGTACAACTTACTCGGTCGAGTGCCGCTCTGACTCGGTCGAGTATACAAGAACAAAATAATGTACCAAACATAAGCCAATTCCACTCGGTCGAGTAGCCTCTACTCGGCCGAGTGCACAACCCACTCGGTCAAGTAAGCCCTACTCGACCGAGTCCCCAATACATAGAAATACGGATTATTACAGTCTTCCCTCTTTAAGAACGAACTTTGTCCTCGAAGTTCACAACTCATACTCCTACAACACTAACACCCCTACCAACCACCAACACAAGACACAACACTACCACAACACAGACACAACACTACCACAAAAAAACACATAACATATAATACCACACACAACATATGACACAACACATGCTAAGGACACAACCTCAACAACATCACCTATGACACATATATATTAGTGACTGCGACATATCCTAATAAAATGCAAATATCTCCTTCCCCCTTAAGAACAAGGCTACGCCCTCGTAATCGAACATATCTCATTAAACAGATGCGGGTACTTCTCCCTCATTGCAGCTTCAGGTTCCCAAGTTGTTTCTTCTACGTTATGGTTAGACCATAACACTTTCAGCAACGTCGTTTCTCCATCGTCGTCTTGCGCACCTTTCGGTCCAAGATCTCCTTCGGCACCTCAACATAGGTGAGTGCCTCATCCAGTTCGATAGTCTCAGCCTCAAGAACATGAGATAGGTCACTCACATACTTTCTCAGCTGAGACACATGAAACACATTATGGAGCCGGTCAAGAGCAGCTGGTAAAGCCAAACGATAAGCCACCTCTCCAACCCGATCCTAAATCTCATAGGGACCTCTGAACTTCTGGCTTAGCTTGCCCCTCTTCCCGAATCTCATCACCCCTCGCATAGGTGACACCTTCAAAAGGACTTTGTCACCCACCCCTCACAATGAAGGTCTGCATAGCTCTTCTGACGATCATGCGCTGCTTTCATCTTCTGGCGAATTAACTTCACTTGCTCGATCATGTCCTGGACCATCTGGGGTCCCACAACTACTGCCTCTGAAATATCAACCCCACAAACAAGACTCCTGCATCTCCTCCCATACAAAGCTTCAAATGGTGCCATCCCGATACTAGAATGATAACGGTTGTTGTAAGAGAACTCTATCAAATCTAGCTTATCTTCCCAGCTCTCACCAAAAGATAGCACGAAAGTGAAAGTCCATATACCTTAACTAGACTTCTCTAATTAGTTACTAAATTACTTGTTAATTTAGTATTAAATGATCTATGTAACATGCATGCAAATATAAAGACATTTATATAAAAGAAGAAATTTCCTCACATTGATATGGAAATTAAATAGGCACAACAAGAACTCTTTCTTGTTGTTCTTGAGCATTAAAAATGGATGAACAAGAACAATCTCCAAATTAGAAGACCTCCTTCAAGTTGCACCAAGATGATACCAAATAATCTACCCTTATTATTAACTAGATAATAAGATAGATATTATGATACTAATATTAGAATATATTACTACACTAGTAATACTTAGTAAATATTAGTATTATGAGAGTTTTAGTGAGAAGATGAGTTTTGAGAGATGTATGAGAAATAAGCAAGAATGAACAAATAAAATGAACAACCATATTGCCCTTATATAGACAATATGGCCGATCATGGTAGCCCTCATAAGGGACTTATTTTGCATATTTTAATTCACATGCAAAGTGGGAGAGTGTAGTGTTGAATGAAATGATTTTAGGTTACTATTCATGTCATAATCACATGTGACTTGTGAGCATGAACAAAAGCTGTAACAACCCGAAATGTACCCTATTTTTCTAGTGAAATATTTTACGGATACTTTTCAGCAAACTTAAGTTTTAAAATAGAATTTATTGTTTCAAGTCGTATTTGGAAATTCCGAGTTCGTATTTGGAATTTCTGGGAGATTCCATGAGAATCCCGTTTTTAAGTCATCTTTGACTTTTCTTGACTTTTAAGTCGTCTTTGACTTTTCTTGACTTTTTAAGTCGTCATTGACTTTTCTTGACTTTTTAAGTCGTCCATTGACTTTTCTTGACTTTTAAGTCGTCATTAATTTTTCTTGACTTTTAAGTCGTCATTGACTTTTCTTGACTTTTAAGTCGACTTTGACTTTCGTTGACTTTTCCCGACTCGCCTTGTAATTTTGAAGACCGAAATTTTATTTAAAAAAAAAATAATATTTTTAATTTATTTTTATTAAGATTTATTGAAGCAGGGGCCAGGGGGGTGTATCCTTTCCATATTTCATAAAGAATTAGGAGATAAAGATTAACCAAGCAGTCATCACCATTGGATGCAATTTAGGAGCAAAACTGAACAAAGTGCCTATTTAAAATACTTCAATTGTTCAGGAATTCAGGTCTGAGTTCAATTGATCATATCTCGAGTTTTATTTGGTGAGAAAATATGTTCTTCATATGGATATAATCTTGAAGATGTCCTCTTTCTTATGGCTTTGGAATCAACAAGATTCATCGAGCAAATTTGTCACAATTGATCTTCAAAGACTGTCACGCAGAATGCAATGCTATTCTCCTGAAATGACCTGTCAGTACTACAATGTCCATAACTCAATATTTGACGGATATTTTTGGTTGATTCTTTTTGGAGGTGAAATCTAACACCTTTATCTTTCGATTGAATCATCATGGGCATTTTTTATCCATCTGAGTTGGGAGATATGAGTTTTCAAAGTTCATGCTGCTGCACAAGAAGACTGATGAGCATTCACTTCTGACCTGTACTCACTTAAAGGCTTATAACTGAAGTTCCAGGAACTGTTTTTGCATTATTCAAATTGGAGAAGGAATCTAACTCATATAGCTTCAATTTGGCTACTCATGGGTCTCCTAATTCTATCTGTGCAGAAAATTATAGCATCTACAAGATGCCTCTGGAATCTGGAATGCTGCTGTACAACAGTCAAGCGACCTGCTAGTACTCATACCTCTGTATCTAGAGTTTTATACATCATTTGAGGTTGCTTCTTTTTTGACATGAAAGCTAACACATTTAGCTTTAAAATGAGATATCATGAGCCGTAAAATTCATCCTAATGAAAGAGTTATGAAGCCTGCAAGACATGTCTGATTTCAAAAAATGTTACTGAAAGTCAGCTTAGCACTTGTGTTCAGCAAGGTTGTTTGTATATGCTCAAGTACTTTGAAGTGCACGTCCAAGGCTACAAGTTGATCCTTGAATGATCCAAAATGTGTGAACATCATGTGGTAGCAAAAGGGAGCCAAGACAAGCCCCAAAAGAAAACTGCTCAACAATGCCATTTCAGGAAAGGGACAAGCTTACTTTTTCAGTTGCTTTTCTGTCCAAATTGCAGTCTGTTCAAGCTCGTCTTATTAGTAGACTTTTGCATCTGTTTTGTATCCTTGTAAGGCTCATTGCAAGCCCTTAGATGTAGCTTTATGTTGTGTGGTAGAGATCTTTTGTAATGCTCTATATAAAGAGCCTTTTGGTGTAGACAGAACTCAGATTTTGATAAATGAAAATACATGAGATTTGTTCTCTCCTTTTCAACTTGTGCTTGGCTTAGTTGAATCCTCTTTTAAGTAATCTGTGCTTGGCTTGATTACTTGGTTAGCCTTGATAAATTGTGCTTGTGCCTTGCTTAGCATAGTTTAGCTAGGTTAGCATTGCAGTTCATGTTCTTAGTCTGTGCTTGGCTTGCCTAAGAACAAGTTCTGGACAACAGTTAGTCTAGTCTCTGTGCTAGTCTTGAGATTAGTCTTATGTTCCTATCTTTTATTTATTTGTTACAAAAATCAGAAAACTTATCCCACAAAAAAAAGCCTTGTTTCATATGTTTTATTGTTGCAAATTCATAACAGTCCTTGAATTGTTTCTTTTGAATTTTGAGTCCTTTGCAAAACACCATTGACCCCTAAGTTGGTGTTTCAAATTGGTTATCAGAGCTATGGTTATAACACAAGTTCCATCCTTGTGTTAGTCTTTGTGTTTCTTTTATCAAACTCTACAACTTGTTTTGTTGAACTTGTTGCATTCTGTTTTCATGGGCAAATCAGTAGACAACGATACTATCTCTTATGTTCTTTGTCCTAAGTTTAAGCCTTATGAACTTGGCTCTATTTCCAAGTCAGTGGCAGCAACTATAAGGAGATTGCAAGGCCTAAGGTTAAAGCGTGAAGATGATGTGCCTAAAAGAGAAACAACCAGCAGCCATGGGATGCCAAGGGAACCAAAACCACCTGATTTAGGCCAAGTAGAACACACCCTACTCCAGGAGTCGTGGAAGTTCTCTCATGTCCTTAAAGTCAGAGGTAAAACACCATTACTTCCTATGTTTGATGGTAGAAATGGTAGGACTTTTGTTTCTTGGTTATATGAGGTTGAAAGCTTCTTTAAGAACCATCATTTTTCTGATTCAGTGAAGTGTGACCTGGTTGTGTCTTGTTTAAGGGAATTTGCTTTGTTGTGGTATAATGGTCTTAATCTTTCAAGGACAATGGTAAGGAAGGGTAAGATAAAGTCTTGGTCCAAGCTTCACTCATACATGTGGTCAAAATATCTTCCTTGTTCTATCTTGAGTGATTTGTGGAGTGAACTTAAAAACCTTAAACAAAATGCATTAAGTGTTCATGAATATGTTAGGTTGTTTGAAGAATTACACTTTGTGTGTGACAAAAGAGTTGATTCTGTCCAAATGGGAGTTAGATTTTACCATGGTTTGAAATCAGAAATTTCTAAAAGAATCGATTTAGAAATGATGTATTCCTATGGAGAAATGCTTGAGTTTGCTTTGTGTGTGGAGAGTAGCTTAGCAAGACATGAAAATTCTGAACCCTTGGCTAAAAGTGACAGCCTAGAAGTCATGAAAACAGTTGGAAATGAGAAGGGTTTACACCAAGAGGATGTTATTGTTTGTCCTAATTCTAAATGCATTGAACCAAGAGTCATGGGTGCTTATCATGAAACCAATTACTCATGTACTGCTGTTTTGAAAAGCCAATGTTTTGAGATTAAAACCGCACCTAATTCCACATTTGAGAATGCCAAGCAAGAAGAAGAACAAGCATGCACAACCCTTGACCAGCTTCGTGGTGTTAGCCAAGAACAAGTTGCTATTTTAAGTTCTTTAGAGCTGTCCATAGACTCAAGGTTGCAGCAACTTATAAGCTTTAAGATGGATCATTTCTTGAGTTCATTTGAGAGTCAAATATGTAGGGATTCAGGTAGGGATGAATCAAAGGGGTGTTCTTGCTTTGTCAAATGCTCAAGTGCTCAAACTCTGACCTCCTGCACCAGCCCTAAGTTATACTTCAAAATCTACGTCATGAGAAAAGGGTACATGAACTCAATTGACAGGAACAAAGGAATGGGCACATGTGGAAGAAAAGAGCCTTTTATTAGTGCACAAATTTCAGGCCTAGTTATGAAGTTTCAAATTCTTATTACTGAAATTAAGGGTGATGCTTCTATGATACCAAGACAGGCTGCCATGTTAACTGATCTAGGAAGGGTAGATGACAAGTTTCTCAAGGAGCAAACTGAACTTGGGATCATGGTGACTCCAAAAATCAGCTATGTCATTCTCATCTATGATCCAGGTGGGAATCACAAGAACATACCTCGTGAAGTAGTATTCAAGGTGAACTCACCACTTGAATCTTCTGAAGCTTCAGCGAGATACACTATCTAAGAGCATATTATAATTGCTTTCAATAAGAAGACTGAACTCATTTTTTGTGGTGGCCTATGTTGATTATAAGTGATGTTTTGCATTCCAAATTTGAGGTCAAATTTTTTTGAACTTGGGGAGAGTTGAAGCAGGGGCCAGGGGGGTGTATCCTTTCCATATTTCATAAAGAATTAGGAGATAAAGATTAACCAAGCAGTCATCACCATTGGATGCAATTTAGGAGCAAAACTGAACAAAGTGCCTATTTAAAATACTTCAATTGTTCAGGAATTCAGGTCTGAGTTCAATTGATCATATCTCGAGTTTTACTTGGTGAGAAAATATGTTCTTCATATGGATATAATCTTGAAGATGTCCTCTTTCTTATGGCTTTGGAATCAACAAGATTCATCGAGCAAATTTGTCACAATTGATCTTCAAAGACTGTCACGCAGAATGCAATGCTATTCTCCTGAAATGACCTGTCAGTACTAAAATGTCCATAACTCAATATTTGACGGATATTTTTGGTTGATTCTTTTTGGAGGTGAAAGCTAACACCTTTATCTTTCATTTGAATCATCATGGGCATTTGTTATCCATCTGAGTTGGGAGATATGAGTTTTCAAAGTTCATGCTGCTGCACAAGAAGACTGATGAGCATTCACTTCTGACCTGTACTCACTTAAAGGCTTATAACTGAAGTTCCAGGAACTGTTTTTGCATTATTCAAATTGGAGAAGGAAGCTAACTCATATAGCTTCAATTTGGCTACTCATGGGTCTCCTAATTCTATCTGTGCAGAAAATTATAGCATCTGCAAGATGCCTCTGGAATCTGGAATGCTGCTGTACAACAGTCAAGCGACCTGCTAGTACTCAAACCTCTGTATCTAGAGTTTTATACATCATTTGAGGTTGCTTCTTTTTTGACATGAAAGCTAACACATTTAGCTTTAAAATGAGATATCATGAGCCGTAAAATTCATCCTAATGAAAGAGTTATGAAGCCTGCAAGACATGTCTGATTTCAGAAAATGTTACTGAAAGTCAGCTTAGCACTTGTGTTCAGCAAGGTTGTTTGTATATGCTCAAGTACTTTGAAGTGCACGTCCAAGGCTACAAGTTGATCCTTGAATGATCCAAAATGTGTGAACATCATGAGGTAGCAAAAGGGAGCCAAGACAAGCCCCAAAAGAAAACTGCTCAACAATGCCATTTCAGGAAAGGGACAAGCTTACTTTTTCAGTTGCTTTTCTGTCCAAATTGCAGTCTGTTCAAGCTCGTCTTATTAGTAGACTTTTGCATCTGTTTTGTATCCTTGTAAGGCTCATTGCAAGCCCTTAGATGTAGCTTTATGTTGTGTGGTAGAGATCTTTTGTAATGCTCTATATAAAGAGCCTTTTGGTGTAGACAGAACTCAGATTTTGATAAATGAAAATACATGAGATTTGTTCTCTCCTTTTCAACTTGTGCTTGGCTTAGTTGAATCCTCTTTTAAGTAATCTGTGCTTGGCTTGATTACTTGGTTAGCCTTGATAAATTGTGCTTGTGCCTTGCTTAGCATAGTTTATCTAGGTTAGCATTGCAGTTCATGTTCTTAGTCTGTGCTTGGCTTGCCTAAGAACAAGTTCTGGACAACAGTTAGTCTAGTCTCTGTGCTAGTCTTGAGATTAGTCTTATGTTCCTATCTTTTATTTATTTGTTACAAAAATCAGAAAACTTATCCCACAAAAAAAAGCCTTGTTTCATATGTTTTATTGTTGCAAATTCATAACAGTCCTTGAATTGTTTCTTTTGAATTTTGAGTCCTTTGCAAAACACCATTGACCCCTAGGTTGGTGTTTCATCTTCCTCCTCAAGGACACCCTCCACATGAACAAGCCAATGCTATCACTTTGAGGAGTGGAACCCATTACAAAGGCCCTGAAATGATAAGGGATGAAACCAATGAAAGCTTGGAAGTTGCTGATCAAAGTTCGAAAAAAGGCGAAAAAGAGGCTGAAAACCCCCTTGCTCGATCGAGCAACCCAGAAAATTTGCTCAAATTCTTTTCGGGAAGTTTCTGAAAGTTACTGCACAGGAAAACTCGATCGAGCAACCCCTTTGCTCGATCGAGCAACCCCTGATCGGGATGAAAACACTTCTAATTCATCTTCCAAAGCTAAAGAAGCCAAGCCCATTACCATTGCACTTCCTTTTCCGCACCGCCAACATAAATCCAAGCTTGATAAACAGTTTGGGAGGTTTATGGAAGTGGTCAAGAATTTGCAAGTGAGTGTAACTTTTACCGAGTTGATTACTCAAGTGCCGGCTTATGCAATGTTCATGAACGATATATTGACAAGAAAGCGGTCTTTTAATGAGGTGGAGACGGTTGCATTTACTGAGGAATGCAGTGCTGTGTTGCAATCCAGATCACCACCTAAGCTAAAGGATCCAGGGAGTTTTTCTATTCCTTGTAATATCGGTTGTTTAGCTATAGATAAAGCCCTTTGTGATTTAGGGGCTAGTGCTAGTGTTATGCCATTTTCTATATGCAAAAAGCTTAATATGGGTCAACTTACTGTTACAACCATGACCTTACAAATGGCCGACCGTTCTATTAAACACCCTTTAGGGATTTTAGAAGACGTACCGGTTAGAGTAGGGAAGTTTTTCATACCAGTTGACTTTGTTGTCTTAGATATGGCTGAGGACACCCAAATTCCTATCATCTTGGGACGACCATTCCTCCATACTGCGGGGGCGGTTATAGATGTTAAGAATGGGAGACTTACACTAACAGTGGGGGATGATACAATCACTTTCAATTTAGACAATGCCATGAAACACCCCATGTTAGAAGAGACATGTCATAGAGTCGATATTGTTGATTTATCTATTGATGACTGTTTTTCTTTGTGTTTGAATAGGGATCCTCTGGAGATCGCCTTAATTTCCAGCACTGCTGAAGCTGGAAGCTCACGGAGTAAAGAAGTGGTTGAGATGGAAAAACTGCTGACAAGAGAGGACTGCAAGCTGCAGAAGGTTTATAGCTTAGGTAACCCCCCTAAGGTTACCGAGGTAAAGAAACCTGAACTTAAACCCCTCCCCTCTCATCTTAAATATGTTTTTCTTGATTCCCATGAGATGAATCCTGTAATTGTCAGTGCTAGCCTATCTGAAAGCCAACTTACTGATTTGTTGGTGGTTTTAAAAAGACACAAAAAGGCTATAGGTTATAGCATTGATGATTTACAAGGTATTAGTCCTGACTTTTGTATGCACCGTATCCACTTAGAAGAAGACCATAAACCTTGTAGACAGGGTCATCGTCGTTTGAACCCCACTATGCAAGAAGTAGTTAGAAAAGAGGTGCAGAAATTGTTAGATGCAGGAATCATTTATGCTATTTCTGACTCCAAGTGGGTCAGTCCTGTTCAGATAGTCCCTAAAAAGGGAGGGACTACGGTCGTCACTAATGAGAAAAAACGAGCTGATATCTACTAGACTAGTGACAGGGTGGAGGATGTGTATTGATTATAGGAGGCTAAATGTAGCCACTAGGAAAGACCACTTCCCTCTCCCCTATATTGACCAAATGTTAGAGCGTCTAGCGCGTCATAAATATTTTTGTTATCTAGACGGCTACTCGGGATTCTTTCAAATCCCCATTCATCCTGACGATCAGGAAAAGACTACCTTCACATGCCCTTATGGTGTCTTTGCTTACCGAAGAATGCCTTTTGGGTTATGTAATGCCCCCGCCACCTTTCAACGTTGTATGATGGCTATTTTTTCTGATTATATCGAGTCTATTATGGAGGTCTTCATGGATGACTTCAGTGTTTATGGGACCAATTTTGATAGTTGTTTAGCTAATCTGACTAAGGTCTTGCAACGTTGTGAGAAAAGCAATCTTGTGTTAAACTGGGAAAAGTGCCACTTCATGGTAACTGAAGGGGTGGTACTTGGTCATTTGGTGTCTGGACGAGGCATCCAAGTGGATAAAGCTAAAGTGGAAGTGGTTGAGCAATTACCATACCCGGTGAATGTTAAAAGTGTTAGAAGTTTCCTTGGTCATGCGGGGTTCTATCGCCGTTTTATTAAGGATTTTTCGAAAATTGTTCAACCATTGACTAAGCTTCTCCATAAGGATGCCCCGTTTGCCTTTATTGATGAGTGTGTTATGTCTTTTGACAGGATTAAGCAAGCTCTAATCTCAGCTCCTATTATCCAGTCTCTTGATTGGACATTGCCGTTTGAGATAATGTGTAATGCCAGTGACTATGCAGTTGGGGCTGTTTTGGGGCAGAGGAAAGATAAGGTTCTACATGCAGTTTACTATGCCAGTAAGACTTTGGATAATGCGCAAGTTAACTACGCTACCACTGAAAAGGAGTTACTTGCGGTTGTCTTTGCTTTGGATCTTGTTGGATCTTGTTCGTTGGATCTAGGCTTATTCGTTGGATCTTGTTGTTACAAGAATTTGATTTGGAGATCCGGGAGAAGTCAGGTGCAGAGAATGTGGTTGCTGACCATTTGTCTCGTCTGAGGTTTGAAGAGGGAGATTCCATCCCCATTGATGATTCGTTTGCTGATGATCATCTCCTTGCCATTACCATGGAAACTCCATGGTTTGCCGATTATGCTAAGTTCTTGGTTGGGGGAATTATGCCTCCGGACCAATCCTATCAGCAAAAGAATAGGTTTCAACACGATGTCAAGAGGTATTGTTGGGATGATCCTTATCTATTCCGGGAATGTGCCGACGACATTTATCGACGATGAAGTCCAGAGGGTGAGGTACATTGCAACGGGAGTATATGATCAAGACAAGACACAAGATCAAGACAAGACTCAACACCAACAACATCAAGACAACAACATCCATTCAGACAACACCATGACTAGTTATGACAATGTCCTATTCAGTCCAAGTAACCACCACTTTAGGCCAGCTAAGACAACACCACATCAACCAGATCAAAGCCTAGCCATCCACTTTCCAAGACTAAGCCACAACAACACTCATCCAATAGCAAAACAAACCCAACACAACAATAACAACTCTCAGCCTAAAACAGCCAGTCACAGCCTTTCTAAACAGGGTCCATGGGGGTCTCACACATTCAAACAAGCCTAACCAACCATCAACCTTAGTCCTTGGGAAGGTCCTCTACAACTTTGCCCAGGACTTCTCTTCCAGGAAATGCACACACAAAAAGTTAGCCTAGGGACAACTTCAAACTGTCCAGATTTCAGTCCTTTTTGCAGTAGTTAACATGTCACTATCAAACTTTCCTGTTTTGATCAAACAAGCTCGAGGGCCTTTTAGCAAGACCTTTGTCATCCATCCCACTTCAGTTGAGCTCAAGGATCAAGCTTGGAAGTCCACTCCTCCACCAGTTTCAACCTAAACAACCCAATTAAGGCAGATTGTCCCATTAGAACTGCTTTTCTACTTTATTGCTTTATTCTGAACAATGTAGCTGTTATTTCTGTTTCTTTTGTAAGCCAATTATGGCCTTAGGATGTATTGAACGAGTAGGATGTAATCTCCTTGCCTATATAAGGCCATTTCCTAATGAATGAAAGGTAGATTTGAAGTAAACACAAAAACTGAAACCTTGTTTCTGTTAACATCTCTTGGCTGTGTGCTTGAGACAACTTCCTTTGCTTTGTGCTTGGAAGTGAGCTTAGACCCTTAGCTGAGTGCTGGGATCAAGGTTCAACCCTCAACCATTGGCTTTGTGCTTTGGTTAAGGTTCTATCTCTTTCTTTTAGCATTCAGTCCAAACAAAAACAGAGCAATCTCCAAGTGTCTTACCTTAGTTCAAATTGTCATAGTTTAGCTTGTTTTCTGAATAGTTTCATTGCAAATTGGTTATCAGAGCTTAGGTTTGTGAGTTCATCTACCTAACTACATTAAAAAATACAAAATCCAACCATGAGTGAAGAGAGAATCACAGGTCTTGAAAACACAGTTCAAGGTCTTGTCAGAACTGTAATGGAGGTCTCTAGATCTGTCAATGAACTCCTTGAGGGCCAACAGAACAATGATACAAGGGGAGGCAGAGGTCGAGGAAGAGGAGCACTTTTCCCACAAGGTGGAGTAAGGAGGAGGCAACCTGTAGATCAGTTTGAAATGTCAGACTCAGATGGCTCAGATCAAAGTCTTCTCAGACACCAGGACAAAGACATAAAGGTAGAGATCCCTGACTTTCTAGGTAGCATGAACCCTGATGATTTCCTAGATTGGCTAAGGTCTGTAGAAAGAGTCTATGAGTTTAAAGGATACACTGATAGAAAGGCTTTTAAGGTTGCTATCATGAAACTAAAAGGCTATGTCTCACTGTGGTATGAAAACATGAAAACCTTGAGGGTTAGGGAAGGGAAAGAACCTGTAAAGTCATGGCTCAAACTGAAAAAGAAAATGAGAGCTAAGTTTGTCTCTAGGGACTATACTCAGGACATGTTCATTAAGCTTACTCACCTAAAGCAAGACCAAAGACCTGTAGAGTCCTATCTAAGGGACTTTGAACAACTTACATTGCAATGTGAGGTTGTTGAGAAATCTGAACAAAAGATAGCAAGGTTCTTGGAAGGGTTGGATGAAAGGATAGCTAGCAAAGTTAGGCTACAAAATATATACTCCTTTGAGGAAGCTGTCAACTTATCTTTGAGGGTAAAAAAATTGGGAAAGGGAAAGGCCAGTGCTTCTAAAACACCTGCTAGAACCCCCACCTTCAAACCCTTTGTAGGAGTCAAGATAGGAGAACCTGTGGTTCCTATTAAGACCCCTTTCAACCCTGATAAAAGCAAGGCTATTGAGGCAGGCCAAAGGAAGACTACCCCTCTCAAAAAGTGTTTTCAATGTCAAGGGTATGGACATTTTGCTAGAGAATGTCCATCAAAAAGGGCTCTGAGTACCCTAGAAGTAATCCATTGGGGAGATGATGAAGTGTTGGTCTGTGATGATGAGATGGAAGAGCCTGAGGTAGAGGCTAGTGAGGGAGTTGATAGAGCCTGATGCAGGGTTAAGTTTAGTAACATGGAGGGTAATGCATACTCAACCCCAACCTTTGGAAGAGGATCAAAGACACCAGATCTTTAGGACCAGATGTACCATCAAGGGTAGGTTATGTAACCTCATTATTGATGGTGGAAGCTGCACTAATGTGGCCTCCAAAACACTGATAGACAAGCTAGCTCTACCCACCAAGGACCACCCCCTACCTTACAAACTCAGATGGTTAAACAAAGGGGCTGAGATCAAGGTGGATAAACAATGTGTTGTACCTTTCTCAATTGGTAAAGGGTATGTGGATGAAAGTCTTTGTGATGTTCTGCCTATGGATGCATGTCACCTCTTGCTTGGGAGGCCATGGGAGTTTGATAGGGATGCCATTCACCATGGGAGGGACAACACCTACACCTTTAAGTATGGGAAGAAGAAAATCACCCTGGCACCTTTACCACATGCTTTAAAGATCAACCCAAACCCCATGAGTGAGGCTTCCAAGGAAGTCATGTTGATAAGTGAGTCAGAAATAGCACAAGAGCTAAGTGAGCTACAACCTGTATACATATTACTTGCCAAGGAGACTGGGATGAGCATCATTGATATCCCTGAAGAGGTCAAGTCTATCCTAGAAAGTTATGGTGATGTCTTTCCTACTGAGCTCCCTAGTGGACTGCCACCACTTAGAGGAATAGAACACCACATTGACCTAGTGCCTGGAGCTATCTTACCCAACAAGCCAGCTTACAGGAGTGATCCTAAGGCTACACAAGAGCTCCAACTTCAAGTAGGTGAGCTGCTCAACAAGGGCTATGTTAGGGAATCCCTCAGCCCTTGTGCTGTACCAGCCTTGCTTGTGCCAAAGAAGGATGGGACTTGGCGTATGTGCATAGACAGTAGGGCCATCAACAACATTACCATCAAGTATAGGTTCCCCATACCTAGACTTAATGATATTCTGGATGAGTTAAGTGGGGCTCAAGTATTCACTAAGATTGATCTAAGGCAGGGCTACCACCAAGTGAGGATAAGAGCAGGGGATGAATGGAAGACAGCTTTCAAGACTAAACATGGGCTCTATGAATGGTTGGTGATGCCTTTTGGGTTGTCTAATGCCCCTAGTACCTTCATGAGGTTGATGACAGAGGTCCTAAGGCCCTACTTAGGCAAGTGTGTGGTGGTTTACTTTGATGACATTCTTATTTACAGTTCAACTAGGGGAGAACATTTGCAGCATCTGAAGTTGTTGTTTGAGGTCTTAAGAGAGAACAAGTTGTATGGCAAACTAGAGAAGTGCACCTTCATGCAGCCTGAGGTTTACTTCCTTGGGTTCATCATCTCTAAGAAAGGAGTAGCAGTTGATCCTGAGAAGGTGCAAGCAATCAAGGAATGGCCCCTTCCTCAAACTGTTACTGATGTTAGAAGTTTTCATGGGTTAGCATCTTTCTATAGGAGGTTCATACAAGGGTTTAGTTCAATCATGGCCCCTATTACTGAGTGCATGAAGAAGGGAGAGTTCAAGTGGAATGAGAAGGCTGAAAGGTCCTTCAATCTGATCAAGGAGCTATTGTGTAAATCTCCAATATTGGTTCTACCAGATTTTAACAAACTCTTTGAGGTAGAGTGTGATGCCAGTGGCCTTGGCATAGGGGCTGTGCTTACTCAAGAGAAGAAACCTGTTGCATACTTCAGTGAGAAGCTAAATGGGGCCAAGCTTAATTACTCCACATATGACAAAGAGTTATATGCCATTGTGAGAGCATTGAACCATTGGGGACACTACTTGAAGCCTAAGCCTTTTGTGCTTCATTCTGATCATGAGGCTCTCAAATACATCAATGGACAGCACAAACTCAACCCCAGGCATGCCAAATGGGTAGAATTCTTGCAATCCTTCTCATTCTCCAGCAAATACATAGGGGGTAAGAACAATGTTGTAGCTGATGCATTGTCTAGAAGGTCTGTAATGTTGACCTTCATGGAACAAAGGGTGTTAGGGTTTGAATTTATGAAAGAGCTCTATCAAGAAGACCCAGACTTCAAACATGAATGGGAGGTGTATCAGGAAGGACAAGTCAAGAAAGGGAGCAAGTACACAGCTCAGGAAGGCTACTTGTTCTATGGAAACAAACTATGTGTGCCTAAGGGACCTTATAGGGGACTACTGGTCAAAGAGGTTCACTCCAATGGCCTTGCTGGTCACTTTGGGGTGCAGAAGACTTATGACATATTGCAAGATCAGTTCTATTGGCCTAAGATGCTCAGTGATGTGCAAGATGCCCTCAAGAGATGCAGGTCTTGTCAACTAGCCAAGGCACACTTTCAAGCAGGCCCTTACACACCACTTCCAGTACCAAACAAGCCATGGGAAGACCTCAGTATGGACTTCATTGTAGCCTTACCTAGAACTCAAAGGGGAAAGGATTCAATCATGGTGGTTGTAGATAGGTTCAGCAAGATGGCACATTTCATTGCTTGTAAGAAGACTGAGGATGCTTTGAGGGTAGCTGAACTATACTTTAGGGAGGTTGTCAAGTTACATGGGGTCCCTAGAAGCATTGACTCAGATAGAGACACAAAGTTCATGAGTCACTTCTGGAGAACCTTGTGGAAGCTATTGAAGACCAGGCTATTGTTTAGTACTTCTCACCATCCCCAAACTGATGGGCAGACAGAAGTCACTAACATGACACTAGAAAAGATCTTAAGGAGCATTGTTTCTAAGTCATTAAAAGATTGGGACCTCAGGCTAGCACAAGCTGAGTTTGCCTTCAACAGAGCTCCCTCCAGCAGCACAGGTAAAAGTCCTTTTGAAACAGTTTATGGAACTAATCCTCTCATGCCTACAGACCTAGCACCAGTCAAAGGAAGCAAAGCAAGCTATGATGCAAAGAAAAGAGTTGAGCAAATGATACAGATTCATGAGCAAGTCAAGAAGCAGATTGAAAGGTCCAATGAGTTGTACAAGGCTAGGTCCAAAGGGCCTAAGAAAGCAAGGGAGTTCAAGGCAGGGGATCTTGTATGGTTACATTTAAGAAAAAAGAGATTTCCAGACAAGAGGAGAAACAAGCTCATGCCAAGAGCTGATGGACCATTTGAGATATTGGAGAAGATAGGCACCAATTCTTACAAAGTGGATCTACCAGGAAGCTATGGGGTACATGGTACTTTCAATGTTGGAGACCTGAGCCCCTACCATGGTGAATCAGATGATGAAGGTGATGAAGATTTGAGGGCAAATCCTTTTCAAGAAAGGGAGGTTGAAACGGGAGTATATGATCAAGACAAGACACAAGCTCAAGACAAGACTCAACACCAACAACATCAAGACAACAACATCCATTCAGACAACACCATGACTAGTTATGACAATGTCCTATTCAGTCCAAGTAACCACCACTTCAGGCCATCTAAGACAACACCACATCAACCAGATCAAAGCCTAGCCATCCACTTTCCAAGACTAAGCCACAACAACACTCATCCAACAGCAAAACAAACCCAACACAACAATAACAACTCTCAGCCTAAAACAGCCAGTCACAGCCTTTCTAAACAGGGTCCATGGGGGTCTCACACATTCAAACAAGCCTAACCAACCATCAACCTTAGTCCTTGGGAAGGTCCTCTACAACTTTGCCTAGGACTTCTCTTCCAGGAAATGCACACACAAAAGTTAGCCTAGGGACAACTTCAAACTGTCCAGATTTCAGTCCTTTTTGCAGTAGTTAACATGTCACTATCAAACTTTCCTGTTTTGATCAAACAAGCTCAAGGGCCTTTTAGCAGGACCTTTGGCATCCATCCCACTTCAATTGAGCTCAAGGATCAAGCTTGGAAGTCCACTCCTCCACCAGTTTCAACCTAAACAACCCAATTAAAGCAGATTGTCCCATTAGAACTGCTTTTCTACTTTATTGCTTTATTCTGAACAATGTAGCTGTTATTTCTGTTTCTTTTGTAAGCCAATTGTGGCCCTAGGATGCATTGAACGAGTAGGATGTAATCTCCTTGCCTATATAAGGCCATTTCTTAATGAATGAAAGGTAGATTTGAAGTAAACACAAAAACTGAAACCTTGTTTCTATTAACATCTCTTGGTTGTGTGCTTGAGACAACTTCCTTTGCTTTGTGCTTGGAAGTGAGCTTAGACCCTTAGCTGAGTGCTGGGATCAAGGTTCAACTCTCAACCATTGGCTTTGTGCTTTGGTTAAGGTTCTATGTCTTTCTTTTAGCATTCAGTCCAAACAAAAACAGAGCAATCTCCAAGTGTCTTACCTTAGTTCAAATTGTCATAGTTTAGCTTGTTTTCTGAATAGTTTCATTGCATACATGCTATCCTTTCTCATTGTCACTCTTCTTCATATGGCGGTCATCATGGTCCCTCAAGGACATTTGCTAAAGTTATGCAGTCGGGTTTTTATTGGCCGACTATTCTCAAGGATGCTACTACTTTTGTCCGTTCTTGTGACGCGTGTCAAAGGACGGGTAACATTTCGCAAAGGAATGAGATACCTCAAACGGGTATTTTGGAAGTTGAAATATTCGATGTTTGGGGTATTGACTACCAAGGGCCATTCCCATCTTCCCATGGTAACCAATATATTCTAGTAGCAGTTGATTATGTCTCCAAATGGGTGGAAGCCATTGCCACTCCCACTTGTGATGCCAAAGCAGTTATTAAACTTTTTAAGAAGATCATTTTCCCACGGTTTGGGGTTCCTCGTGCTCTCATTAGCGATGGAGGAAAGCATTTTAATGAACGCCATCTTAACTCTTTATTGAAGAAATATGGCGTTATACATCGTCGGGGGTTAAGTTATCATCCGCAGACAAGTGGTCAGGTAGAGGTTTCTAATAGGGAGATCAAGTCTATCCTTGAGAAAGTCGTGAGTAAATCTAGGAAGGATTGGAGTCGTAAGCTCGATGACACCTTATGGGCTTATAGAACTGCTTTTAAGACTCCAATCGGTGCTTCTCCATACCGGTTAGTCTATGGCAAGGCGTGCCATTTACCGGTAGAACTTGAGCATAGTGCTATGTGGGCCATAAAAAAGCTTAATATGGATCCCTCACTGGCGGGTGAGAAACGACTTATGCAGTTGAACGAGCTTGATGAGTTTCGATTGCATGCCTATGATAGTGCTCGGGTTTACAAGGAGAAGACAAAGAAGTGGCATGACAAGCATATCATGCAGCGGGAATTTAAAACTGGTGATAAAGTATTATTATTTAACTCCCGTTTGCGTTTGTTTCCAGGTAAACTCAAATCCAGATGGTCAGGACCGTTCACAGTTACCGAGGTGAACAAGTTTGGGTCGGTTACGCTACAAACCGACAAGGGTGAGATTTTCAAAGTCAATGGTCAACGCTTGAAGATCTACTACGATGGAGCATTTATAGGGGTGATAGAGGCCGTAGACCTCTTCACTCTTGATAAATCTCCATGACTTTGAGGTAACACGGTCGTGCGGGACCGATATAAACCAGCGCTAACCGGGAGGCAACCCGACATTTACTTGTATTACATTTGTAAATTTTATTTCGATTAGCTTAGTTATTGATGTTATAGTTAAATTAGATTTAGTTTGGATAGTTAATATAGTTGTGCTTTCTTAAGTGGGGTGAGGGAGCGATCTAACAATTTTATTGAGTGATTACAGCTAATACAATTGGAAGTCGCTTTAATAATGAAGAACGAAAAGAAAAGAAAGTAGAAAAGAAAGGCAAACGAGAAAAACTTGTCATTTTGAAGGTTGCTCGATCGAGCGTAATGACTTGCTCGATCGAGTTTTCATGCATGCCACACATCAGCCACTCGAGCAAACTTCAAAATCGTGAAAAATTAGGTTGCTCAATCGAGCAGGCATCCCTTGCTCGATCAAGTCGTCCGGTCTGAACGGGTCCCGAGGCTTAATAATCAAGTTTTCCCCAAATTTCTTCTCATTCTTCTTCTTATTTTCGGCACTCCTTCTTCTCCCTCACCCTTATTCTCTCAAATTCACTCACTCAAACTCATTCTAATCATCAATTAATCATCAAGCTAGCATCAACAATCATTATTTTACTTGTTTTAAGTTCAATTTGTGAAGAAATTGGTGTTCTTGCTCCCTTCTTTTGCCCAAATCGTGAATCTAGGGTTTGCTTCTTATTTCTTCAATTTTGTGCTTCTAATTCATTTTTGTTGCTTCCTAGTTGTTCTTTAGTAATTAATCACTATTACATTGCTAATTGCTCCGTCTTTCTTGCGTTTTAGACTCAAATTTAAATTTTTTTTCGAGTTAGGGTTTGCTAATCCGTCTTTTGAGCATATAGTTGTGTTTGTGTGTTTTCTTTACTTCAATTAGCCATGTCTAGACAAGTAGGAACTAGCCAGCGTCGTAGAAAACCCCGTCTTGTTCGACAACCCGAAGTAGAAGCGATTCCGAGTAACCCCACTTATCCTTGGATCGTTTTCACCACACAAGAGCAACATGACCGCTTTGCTTTGCTTATGGGTCGTCCTATGGACCCTACTTGCTGTTTGTGCCCCAAAGTTCTTGATTTACTCGGTTTTGGTAATGCCATGTTTGATATGTTTAACCGAATTGGGTTTAGTGGGCTATATTCCCTTAATGAGCTTTCATACCGACCTTTGACACTAGAATTTTTCAGTTCCTATGATTGGGACGAGACCAATGAAAGTGTGCCTTTTAGGTTGCTTAATCGGGATTTTGTGTTGTACTATGCCGAATTGGCAAATCATTTGGGTCTTTCTCTAGGCGACGATGATGCTTTTATTGCTATTCCTTCCGGCTTTCAAGTCGTTGAATATTTTCGTTTATTTACTGGTCTTCCTGAGGCACGTGTTAACGCTATGGCGGTTAATGATGTGCAACATCCTTGTCTGAGGTTGTTTTTGCGTTTCTTTAGCCTCCTTTTGTTTGCTAGGAAGGACCTTAGTAAGCTTAATTCTCATGAGGTCTTATTACTTGCTTCTACCTTCAACCCCAAGCATGAGAATGATTTTTATTTCAATCCGGTCGGTTTGGTGTGCTTTGCTTTCTGGAGGGTCACTTCCCCTACCCAGCATTCTTTAGACTGTGGTGACTTAGTCACTAGGTTGGCTAGGAGACTTACTGGGTTTGGGGGAGACCAGAGATACACATCCATGACCCCGCTTCATGCCCCTAGAGTGGACGAGGAGTACTTGCGCCACACCCTTTGCTGGATTAATGCGTTAGGAAACGCTAGATTTCAGTGGCGAGTACGGGGGACCCAGTGGATAGCTCTTCCCGATACCGATAACCGTCTCCCTTCTACGAAGCGGTTGTCTACCCATGATCCTGAGACTGGACCTACCCCTCCCCCTCGTTCTTATGTGGTTCCACCTAAGATTGTTTTTGCTTTGGCCGAGAACCGCCGACCTCGTCGGCGGATCACTCCTTCTACTTACTCAGGCCACCACCACCACGATTCCACACTTTGCACCCACCCCAGCTCCTTACCCTTACCCTCCACCTGCTTATTCCTATGATCCGACTTTGGAGAGGGAGATTAGGATTCACCAAGGAATTAACAATGACTTGGTGATGAGGGGACTTTGGGAGAACCTTATGCGGACCAATATTAATGCCACTACTGGTTGGACTCCGCCGAGCTACTACCGAGGTCTGGGTGACGAGACTGGTGTGTTTGATAATTATGGGGTGACTCCTCAGCAATTTTCCCAGGAGTTTAGTCACGATTACAGTTGCCTTGGTCGTTCTTGGTATACTCCTATCCAACCGGATGCTCCAGTTGGTGGGTTTGGTGACCCGTTTCGGGCTTCTTCTTCTGGTGCTGCTCAGAGGGGAGATGATGATGATGATGATGATGGTGATCAGGCGCAGTAGTGGCAGCTAGTCACTACACCCCCCTTTTGCAGCTGGTTTGGGGGAGGCTATTATTTTACTGCTGGTATTATCTATCCTTGTACTTTCTTTTATTGTATTTTCTTTTAGTTATTTCCCCTTTTCCCTTTGTTAGTTGTGTCGTTTAGGTTACTGATGTTATTGTTGTGTGATTGCTGTGCTGTTAGCGTCACAATGAGGACACTGTGACATTTAGGTTTGGGGGAGAGTCTTTATTTATGTTGTGTGTTTATTTCAGTTGTGTGTTTATTTTAAAGAAAAAAAAATCATAAAAATTGAAAAATTTACAAAAATCCAAAAACATGTTTTTTTATTTTATTTTATTAGGTCGAGTCTTGGTGAAATTGAATAACAATGACGATAATTTGCATTGTTTTTGCATTTGAATCCCAAATAAGTTGTCCATGTACATTGTTTTGACTTACTATTTTTAAAAACAAAGCTCATAGTACAAGTCTTGACCGTTTTTGACATACCTTATGCTAATTAGATTTGGCAATTTTTGTTGGTAAACCACTTAAAATTCTGAGGTCTTTAGAGCTTCCTAGGCCAGGAACATTAATAAACTGGTCTCATTGTTTTTAGGCTTGAGTGTGGTACTCCTTGTGGAATATGTAACATCAAATTGCATAAGTGTGACATTCGTTTCTTGATACTATACGCGTTCGTCTGATAAGTGCATGAGGAAAGGCGGTTCTTTTTGTTCAAATAAGCCTCACATAGCCAAAAAGACTTGATTTTATACCCTTATTATTGAGTTCTCTATGTTTAGCCAATTTGAGCCTTTTGTAGCCTGTTTTATAACCTATCTAATAGCTACATTCCTAGAATTTGCCTACCTTATCGAGACAGTCGCAGTTGCATGCTTTTTCTTATCTACTTGTCTACTATGTTTGGGTCGGGATTTCAAGAAGAATATCAAATGGGTGTAGCAAGTATGTTGGCAATTGTGTCATTTATTCCCTTTGTTGAGAAAAGTTGTGTAAGCAAAGGATCTGAAAGAAAAAAAAAAGAAAAAAAGATTTGAAAAGAAAAAAAAAATGAAAGAAGGAAAAGAAAAAAGAAAAAAAAGAAAAAAAAAAGAAAGAAAAATATGTTGCTTCATTGTATTATTCAAGGGATAATGAAAGGGAATACACTAGAGTCTAATGCATATTTAGAGAGCAATAGCGATCTCTCTCTTGTGTTGTCAAAGTTTAAGATGATTTCTCTAGTCTGTGTTGGTTTGTGTTAGTCTTGTAGATTTGTTTTGATAAGTGTCGCTGCGACTACCGGTCTTAGCCCCACATTCCCATACGTGCCTTGGCACAATCCACTTCTATACCTTTACTTATTAGCCTCCCTTTTTGTCTTGATTCTTGTACTTTATAGCGAATGCGTATTTGTTGGGGAAATTATTATCACATTAGAATGCATGCATGTTTCATAAGTTGAGTGAGTGTTTCTATTTCTTTCTATCTTCACAAAACTCACCCTTAAATAAACTTATGAGTGCTTGAGTGAATCCGCGAGAATCCGACAAATTGAGCCTTGCAAGATTGAAAGGTATTTGGTTTTTGTCTATACTACGGTATCATGTAAAATCTTGGAATATGAGCTGCGTTTTCTACTTTTCCGTGCCTTTGAATTTGTTTATTGGTACAACTTGGTCATTACTTTGTTATAGATATGGATAGCTTGGGATTTGTATGTGCTTTAACATTAGCTTTGAGTTTTTCATTCACCATTTGTATGTTTGTCTTTGTATGTGTCGAGTGCTTTGCTTAGGGACAAGCAAAGGATTGGTTTGGGGGAGTTTGATGATCATTATTTATATACATATTTTATGCTTCCCCTAGTCACAAATAACTCGATTTACCGTCTTTCCTTGCTTATTTCTATGCTATTTTAGCTAGAATATAGATTCTGCCGCTTCTGTTATGTTTTAATGCAGATTGGATGCATTTGGAGCTTTTTGAGTAGATATGAAGCGTGGCGGAGTAGGATCGTAGAAGGTTATGCGCGGGAATCGAGAATGAAAGAGAAGAAATGAAGAAAAATCGAAGAAACGAGGCTTTTGAAGGGCTGCTCGATCAAGCAGGCTAGCCTTACTCGGTCGAGTCGCACTGTTTTCTTGCTCGATCGAGCAGAATCATGTTGCTCGATCGAGCAACCTATATTTCGGCGGTCTTCTCTTATTTTCCTAAACTTTAACCTAATTAATTAGATCTTTTGTATTATAAAAAGAAAGCTCGTCTTTCATAATTAGACATGCTTTCTTATGCTTTTCAATGCTTTTATGCTTTAAATCAGAAACCCTAATTTAGTTTGTTTGCCTCTGGATTTTATTCATCAAAGACGATTGTCTTTAGTTCAACTTGTATTCGGTATTCTTCAATCTTTCTTCGTTATTCAATTTAATTACCTTCTAGTTCTTTAATTATTCTTTGTTCATCCTTTCATTGTTGTTAATCATGTTTACTTTAATTAATATTGTTGTTGTTTATATTATTATGAGTAGCTAAATTCCTTTCTAGGGTTGAAAAGGGATCTAGGATTGTTAGAAGGGGTAGATTAATTAATTGAATTGCAATTGCATGGTTATCGTTTGATTATCGTTTTAATTCTAGTTGTTTGATTACTGGCCAGGATTAATTAACTAGTCTCGCGAATTAGGATTGACACCGACCGGGTTACGACTAAGATAGGCTACGATAATTGAATAGAACTCGTTTAATGATAGCGATCGCATGTTAAATTGTAGATCTAAAGGGCATAATTGAATCGACCGATCTTGTGACCTTAGATAACTTTATTGCATGATAATTGATTACTCCCTTATCCCTGAACAATAATCCTAGTGAACATGTGACCCTAGACTTTTAATCTCATTGTTTTCAACCTTTTATTATTAGTTGTTATTGTTATTGTTATTATTTATTGTTATTGTTGATTGCTTTTAGTTTAGAACTCAATCTCAAACCCCGAATTGTTACTTTAGAGACAAACCTAGTATAACAGATTAGATTACTACCGCCTCCCTGTGGATTCGATACCTTGCTTACTGCTGACTATTAGTTAGTTGTGAATTTGGTTTACTTTGATTAAGGTGACGCGACTTTACCCTTATCAGTGTACTTGTACCAGTGTGTGTGTGTGTGTGTGTGTGTGTGTGTGTGTGTGTGTGTGTGTGTGTGTGTGCGCGCGCGTTGGATGATGGCTAATTGCAGGAACGCTAAAAGGTAGGGTTTTCCTACTCAATGTTTGTGTTATTGATTGATGAGATGATATTGCTATTGTGATATTGATGATGTTGTGATTGTTGATATTGATGCTGGTCAATGTGGTGACAATGATGGAGTTTGGGGTTGTTGTGGTGGTTACTATGGTTTGGAAATTCCGTTGGGAGATGGATCACACCCCGAGTTCGCCCCCGTAGTTATCCTGCTACGTGGGGGATGTGCAAATTAATGTTACGGGTTTGTCTCGCTGCGGTGAGATGGAAGTTCGACGCATGTGGCTGCGGTCCAAAGTCAATTGGTGGTTTTGTAGAGCAAGGAAGGTAACCTGAGTCTACTGAGGTAGCCGCTGCGGTGGCCCTCTGGTTTCTCTTTCCCTTGTGTTTATCTTGTGCGTTGGCTGGTATATACAATGTTGACCCTAGACTGTTTTACAAAACTGTGATGATCCATTTGGGAATGGGGAGCAGATTGGCTACAGGTTATGTGCTTGATGATTGGGATTGGCTGGGATGCGATGAGTCATTACCACGTTGCTGCTGCGGTGTCTAGAGTTCACGAGATTAGTGAGTTGCATTAGTCATATTGTATAGATTTGTATTGAGACTTGGGCATGTTGTCTGCATATATATATAAATATGTTTCTTTATGGTCTTATGATGTTCACTTCCTGGGGCAAGCGAGATGGTAGCACCTTTACTTACTTAGAAGGTCTTGCTGAAGGCTCCTCGGTAAGTGGGGGTGTTACAAAGTGAGATCAGAGCGACGATTTTGGAACCTGAAATCAATGAACTTAATGAATATAGGTTTGTCAAATAAAATGAACCGGTGTATGTATGTTGGAGGCCCCATGTTGATTTTGGGTGAGAAGGCGCCCTCATTCCGAGATCCCGGCCCTAGAATGCTTAAGCCGAAAACGTCGTTAAAAGGGTAGATAGTATAGCAGGTGTCTATGTGGTGTGATTGAAGTGTTAACATGCGTAATACTATGCACCGAAATGCAAGTGAATGTGCAATGAGATATGCGTAGAATTAATTGAACCTAGTACATGACTGTTTGAATGTGATGTAATTGTGACAAATCTAGCTGGATATATGTGTATAAAATTGCGATTTTGGTATGTACTTTCGTGGATAATTGTGTATGTTAGGTAGTTGCGTAACATGTGGTATGTTTGTGATGGGTAGACCTTACTTCGATTGCGTGAAGGTACTAATGACATTGAGGTAATAAGTACGAGTGTTGCTTATTTGAATTATTAGTTGCGAGACTGTACGTGGTAGGAATTAAAAGTTTAGACGCTAACGCGTGACGAACTCAAGGACGTTGCCCTAAAGTTCTAGCGACATTATTTTTTTTTGCAGGGACGATAAATAATTTTAGTTCAAAATATGCATTTTAAATGTTTGCGTAGACGCGAGGTACTCGATCGAGTAGCCAACACTCGACCGAGCAGGCTTGACTCGACCGAGTAACTGGGACCTTCGACCGAGTGCTAATTTGATAAAAATCGGTTTCATATCGAACTTTGGTACTCGACCGAGTGTCAGGAATACTTGACCAAGTAAGCTGTACTCGTTCGAGTACATTCAGTACAGTACTCGACCGAGTGCCATGATTATACTCGGTTTCGTGATTACTCGACCGAAACCCTATTTTAACCAAATTCTTCCCTATTTCGACTCAAGATTTCATTCTTTTCAAGCAAAACTCCCTCAAACTCTCTCAAAACCTTCCAACAATTTCAAAACCTAGGTTGCTACTTCCACTTTCCGTATTCTAAGTTGTTAGTCTTGTTTTTCTTCTTTCAGTCAATCAAGGTAATTGTGTTTTCCACTCCTCTTTAATTGAAATAGGTAGTATATTGTTAGTTTTGATAAACCTAGGGATTGCGACTTAGAGTTTGCATCTATTTACTTAAATTGGATAGGAACCCTTGTTAAACTTGTTTAAATTGCTGGATTAGTATAGAGGCTTTGTTAAAAAATCGTTAGTTGTCCTACTCTATAGGTTAGAGTTGCGGGTATCTGAAATTTCTCATTCAAGCTTGTCTCATGATGGTTTAAAATCGATTTCTCAATTAGTTCGTCTTTTAAAAAGTTCATGGTTTTCGGGTTTGAAAGATTATGAGACCGTCTTAAACTGAAAATTTTCATATAAAGTTTTGAAACCTCTTTGAGAACTCTTATTTATATCGAATTTGGAAATTTCGCGAATCGATTGCAGATGCCAAGAGTCGGAAATGCACCCAATAAGCGAACTCGTTCCGCTACTGCTGCCGAACGAGGAGAATCTAGTGAGCCGGTGGTACCTAGCGTTACGGAATACCCTAGTGTCATGTTCTGTGACTTTTCTCACAAGAAGGCTTTTGAGGCTTTGATGGGGTACTCCCTTAAGCCTACTAGGTGTATCGATAGGATTACTCTGAAGGTCATGGGGATAGATGAGGATGTTAGGCACATCTTTGTGACTCTGGGAATGAGGGGGTTGTATAGACTTTTAAAGAAGTCCTATGGATTCTTGACCATAGAATTTCTGAGATCTTTCGTATACAATGCGGATGGTAAGACGGTTAGCTTCCGTTTGATGAATAGTGACCACAACCTCACCCTTGATGATTTCGCGGAACACCTTGACCTGGAAAAGGCCGATGAAGATAGTCGTGAGACTATAGGTTCGGGGTTGGAGAACACTATTTCTTACTTTCCCCTACTCACTGGTAGACCATTGTCTAGTGTGAGTTCCTTGCTGATTAATGATGTTCAGCACCCAACTCTTAGGGTATTCTTGAGGATGTTGACTTGTTTGTTTTATGGGCGGAGCGATATCAGTAAGCTCAACTCCAAGGAGGTTTTGTTATTGGTGTCATACTTGAACCCGAAGCGGGAGAAGCATGTTTACTATAATTCTCCCGCTATAGTCTGTGCTAGCCTAGCACAGATGACCACCCAGGGACCAGTCACCTTAGTTGCGGTGCAATCGTGACTGACTTTGCCCCGGATGAGGACTTCCCCGATTTATTTGGCGGTGTCCCTTTGATTGACCTGGACTACCTCATATCATACACCTTAAGTGGGTGAGGTGGTTGGAAGGGGAAGGGATGGCCTGGAGGGTGAGGGGAAAGATGTGGATGAACCTACCACTTGGAGATGGGGATGACCTACCTGAGATCGACCATCTAGCGAGGGCTAGCCCAGACTCGCAAGCCTTACCACCCCAGACCTACACCATCCCCGACCACCTTTTGGTGGAGATAGCAGAGCCGGTGGTGGCCACCCGTAGGGGGCGAGCACCCTTGCCTGCTCAAGAGGCTAGGCCGGTAAGGGAAAAGGTGGCGGAGCTGCCGTATGTGCAGCAAGAGCAGGTCTACCAGCAGCCCTACTATACCAGTACCCTCACTACCTTTCCGTCCATGACCCGAGGATGCATGTGAGCGAGTTGACCGGGCGTTTGTCAAACGCTCTAGTGTTGAGGAACATGCAGGAGTTGGCTTATGCGCAGAGAGTGGGTGGGGAGTTAGCTCGGCCGGCTTGGTGGAGTTGACTTGGTAATGACTAGGGGGGTGTTCGACTGCTACGGGGTGAACATGGATCACTGAAGAACCGAGATTAGTCATGGCCATGGATACTTGACCGGACCGTGGGGTGCTCAATTTGGCACTCCGAACCCTGTCGGAGAAGATGCGTCGGGCCGTAATGATGATGAAGGGACCTCAGGAGCAGCAGCCACCGATATGGAGGAAGATCGTGATCGTGACCAGTGAGCTGCAACTCAAGTTTATGATTGTATTTTCCTTAGTTCTGATTGAGAAATTGTTTGTTGTGGAACACTCTATTTGGATTTGTAACGGCCATAAGTTGGGAAAATTGTATTTGGATTTATAACGGCCATAAGTTGTGGAATACCCGGTATTTTAGAGACAATGACCGACCTTTGAATGACTTTGACAATAGGGGGGATTGATCGTAGGATGAGAGTTGGGAAAATTGTACTCTCAGCATGAGGTACTCGACCTAGTGGACTCCACTCGATCGAGTGCAAGTGTCACTTGACCGGGTCCAGCCTACTCGACCGAGTGCACACTTACTCGGTCGAGTACGGCGGGATTCAGGCCGCGATAAATATACTTCGGGACTTAATTCATAAAGTCTAGAAAGTCTAAACCTAGTCCCCATACCCTCAAACCCCAACCACCCTATGGGACTATCACCTGTAAAGCCGCCGCGGGACCTTAGCGGCAAGCGTGATTGTCTTAAGGAGGGGGGGGGGGGGGGACAACTAGTCTGATCATGTAAGTACCTTTTTGATAGTTATTCCTTGACTTTAGAGACCATAGTTGTAATAGGGGTTGTATTGTGTTGTAGATCGGATTGATGATGCGATGTATACTTGTACCAGTATGTGTGTGTGTATGCGCGCGCGTTGGATGATGGCTAATTGCAGGAATGCTAAAAGGTAGAGTTTCCCTACTCATTGTTTTTGTTATTGATTGATAAGATGAATTTGCTATTGTGATATTGATGATGTTCTGATTGTTGACATTGATGATGCTCACTGTGGTGACAATGATGAAGTTTGGGGTTGTTGTGGTGGTTACTATGGTTACTATGCTTTAGTGATTCCGTTGGGAGACGGATCACACACCGAGTTCGCCCCCATAGTTATCCCGCTACGCGGGGGATGTGCACATTAATGTTCCGAATTTGGGAATGAGGAGCAGATTGGCTACAGATTATGTGCTTGATGATTGGGATTGGCTGGGATGCGACGAGTCATTACGACGTTGTTGTTGCGGTGCCTAGAGTTTACGAGATTAGTGAATTGTAGTACTCATATTGTATAAATTTTTAATTGAGACTTGGGCATGATGTCTACATATATATATATATATATA
>JAIUZE010071001.1:0-28303 GCA_022085475.1 Heliosperma pusillum
AGTGCTATTTCGACTTACCCTGTCTCTCGTTGGGACCATGTCCCACACCAACATATACATCATCCCGCCATTAGAATCTGGCAAAGATTCATGGGATGGACCTTGTTGGGTCGTGCTGAACCTCATTTGGTGAGACGAGTAGAGTTAGAAATGTTAGGAGGATTTTTGAATGTGAATGGTGATGAGCCATGGTCTATTAGTGTTCCGTATCATTTTGCTGTTCAGTTGACCAAAGCTATTAATCCTAAGAACACTGCCATTGTCTATGGAGGTCTTATCACTCACCTTGCTATGCGAGTTTGTGGTTTTAACCAAGCCACCACCGACCTCCAGGCATTGACTACCCCTCCCACCGAGATGGGAAATGGGTTGGATTATGCTTATTTTGTTCAGCTCAACTGGTTTCGAGTCTCTCACCCCCATATGATTTGGAGGATAGCTGGCCGTGAGTCGGTCAAGTTGACCGCCGAGGTAGAGCAAATTTCATTTCTTCGGCAGCGTCCTCAACTTTAAGAGGGTGAGGCTATCTTACCCCGACCCACTTACTACCTTCCTGTTGAGGATATTATCCACATTGACCCCCCTGTTCAGCTTAGATCCCGCTGCCCTAAGGTAGGATCATCCTCTCACTCGACCCATGTTGGGGGCGATGTGATCGCCATGTTTGAAGCCCTAACCTTGTCCGTTAATAGAATTCAGTCCGACCAGCAGCTTGCTTTGCACTCTATCTATGATCACTTTGCTAGGCAAGGTGTGATTAGACCTGAGGGCCCCCACCCGTCTGTTTATACTTGGCCCGAGGGGGGGTATGGTACTACTTATGATGCAGGTGTGCAGCAGACCGGACCGGATTACTGTGGAACCGACTATGGCGTCGAGAGTTTTGGGGGGTATAGAGGTGATTTTGGAGATCACCAAGTAGAGGAGTACCAGTCCTTAGGAGCCAGCAAATGCGTTGATCGACCCGACCGTCAAATGTTGTGTACTTGCGAGGTGGTGTTATTTGCATGTAGCGTACCGCATGTTATGAGGCTTGAGCTAGTTTTCCGCCTCTGTCGTGAATTGATCTACCGAATTTGGGGTACTCGGCATATATATTGTAAGCCCGAGTCTTGGATGCGAAATGTCATCGCGTGTCGAATCGGAACATGATTTATTCCGAGAGTCTGGCAAGATTTAGACTAGGAACCGTATTATTATCGTCGCCCTACCAAGAGGAAATTAGTATACCTACACGAAATGTCATCGTGTATGGGTTGAGGGAAATGTCATCCGTGAACGCCTTTTAATCATACTTGCCATGTACACGATGCTAGTGCGTTTCATTTACCGTGAGAAAGGTCGTCTTTGTGTCGCTGTCTTTGAATGCGTGATTTCATGATTGTATTCATGGTCATTGCATGACTTGACACCGTCAAGGTCTTGGTTCGTGAATGGATGATAATATGTTGTATTTATTGTGATCATCACATGACTTGACGTGGTTTGTCTGTCGAGTCTCAATCTTATCAATCGTATACCGCTAACTGTGAGATGCAAGCCCTAGTGAGCGTATTCGGTTGCCTAAGAGTGTCTTCCCCGAGTCTTTGAATAACATGATGGTTTCGGATTTGATTTCCATATGATCCTATCATTATATATTGGATTGTCTATCTATTCTTATCGTAACTCACATGAATATCTCTATATGCATGATTTTACCTTTTTGTATTTCCTATCATGTACGTTTAAGTTATATGTCTGGGAGAACCCGGAGTTACCTCCCCACTTGACTGTGGTGGCGTCATGTTTTTCATGGAATGAACAGGTTTGCTTTGCTTGGATGGCCTTTTGCTTGTTGTATTTTGGGTTCGGGTGTGAGCTAGCGGGCGTTGTCCCTGGATGAAACACCTCTAGACGTTGTTTAGCTAGTTGCTAATTACTTTGTCTTTTGTTAACACTTTGAGAGACTACGTCTCTTGTGGTATTTTTATTTAGTTTGTAATATTTTGACACTCCTCGTATTTTTCTATCTTGCATGTATAAAGGTTTTTAAAATACCGTATTTTCCGCTATATAATTCACATGCTTGTATGTTTTATATTTCCGCATTCGCGAGGGTTGTCACAGTTGGTATCAGAGCTTTATCGCTCCCGACGCACACACGTGAACCCTAAACTTAAACTACTTGACCTTGAAATAATAAATGAGAGATGGGTAGAAATTAAGGACTTTACTTGGTAGTCTTGGTGTACTTGATGTTTGTTAGGTTCTAACTTGTTTGTTGATTATGTTGAGTGATGTTATGTTTGTTTGTATCTACCGTCTTAAGGTGGATCAATGTGTTACCTAGAAAAGTATCCTTTACCGAAGATTGAAGATTGAGAAGCCTAATTAAAGTGTATTTCTTCCTCGTCTATGAATTCTCTCGTCCTTATTGTATTATGCTCTCTTCCTTCTATCTAGGTGCTTCTTTCTCTTCCAACTTGTTTTCCTCTTGGAAGTTACTCTTGATAGTTTCCTCCATCTTACCATTAGTATCCTTACCTTCCTCATGTAACATTTTTGTGGATGTCATACCCATTTGTTGGTGGTATATTATACTTGGTCGGAAGAATTTTAGACTTTGTGGAATATTAGTGTTTGTTAGAATGAATTTGTGATTTGAGGAAAATGGTGTTGATCTAAATTCACCCTATAATGGTGATTGGTTGTATCTCTAAGGAAAGATAGTAAGATAAGTTTGATGATTTTAATGCTTGATGCTTGTCATGACTTGTGTGTAATTAGTTCATGATATTCGATGGTGTAAGGTCGAATGAGTTGGCTATGACTTCTTAACTCATTAGTAATTTAGTCTTTTGGACTTAGAAGTTTAGTATTGGTTTGAAGACCATGCTTATGATATGTCTATTTGGTGTAAATAAGAAGTTTTGAATGATATCTTGAGGTGCGAAATACTTTTGAGGTTAAGTGACGTCTTGTGGTTTCCTTTTGTGTGTTTGTGAGTATAGGCTTGGTGGAAAAGCTTTTGGCTATAGTTCTTGGATTTAAATATATGATCTTACCTTATGGTATCGGAGACTCGTTTGAAGTAGTAAGGTTTCGTTGTAAGTTGAACCATATTACTTGAGGATTATAGATATAAGCGAGGTTCGATGATGTAATCTATGATGGAAATACCTTGGGATGTTAATGATGATGTTTGACTTGATGTTGTACTTTGATAATAATGAACTCGTGAGCTATAGACTTGAAAATGACCGAGTATAAGAGAGTATTTGTTAGTCTTTCAATTAAAGAAACCTTTGAGGTTGTGTTGAATATTTGAGCTAAAGGAATGTTATTATACTTGAGTTACAATTCCGCAATTGGGAATCCGTGCGATATGAAAGGATGGATGAATTGGGTTGTAGTCGAGTTATCAAGTCTAGGTGTACCTTACTTTGATGATTGCTCGTGGTATGATGGTCCCTTGTAAGAGGCCTTTGTAAAGGAATAATTAAGTGGTTTTATTATCGCATTAAGTTTGAAAGGAGAAATTTTGTGGATTAAACCTTAAACCATTACCCGTGCCATTGTCCCTTTTCATTTCCATTCTTGAATGCTTTTGTAAAGATTGATCTTTAAGAAATCGCATACTCGTATCTTATTTCTTACGCGGATATCTTCATAACTCTACTATCTGCTTTGTCTCTTTCTTGCCCTCGTTATTTTCAGCGCTCCTCTCTTGTAATCTCGTGCCTTATTTATTCCCGTGTTCTCTTTGAGATTCCTTATCGTTTTCTATCTCGTTGCTGCTTCATCTTTCCTCTAGTGGATTGGATGTCTCGTTTGTTTGGCTTAGAGAATCAATGTCATTTATTTTGGGATTCTTTAGTTAGAATATATGTCTTTGGATTGAGTCAATTTCATGTTGTATTTGATCATGGGAAATAGGACTTAAGCTCTAGGATGAATCCTAATAGTGATAATATATCCTCTCGTAGTGGTATTAGATTTGGAGTTTGGTATTGTAGTGATATTTTGAGAATTGAGTGGATCATGATAATAGTTCGTTGTTTCGAGATATTGGAATAGTTACCTTGGAGACCATTTGGGGATTAGATGTCTGTAAATGTTGGATTCTAAAAGAGACTTTGCTTTGGTAATTAAGACTGGTCACCATATTTTGAGGAATATTTTCATAAGTAAAGATCGATGCATCTTGAGTTATAGTTGAGCTGGATGATTTGAATAGTTGTATCATCGCCATGTCCTTGGCCATATAGGACTTGGAATTTGTAATTGATCTCTCTTGAGGTTTTGATGGTTTGTAAAAGAGAAATTTCTTTAAGTTTAGGATATTAAGCCTTGAAGTACTTTGAATCGAAGAATTGGAATGGTGAGCCCATTCATCTTATGATTGGTGGTAATTATGCTTTTCTAGATATAATTATTTATGCTTGTGGATTCGAGTGTAATAATTGAATGGACTAGGGATGTTCGAATACATTTAGGAATCTTTCATGTGGATTATTTAATTGTGGATTTTCCCTTGTCGATAGACCTTAGTTAATGCTAGTTGGATACTAGATATTCGAGTTCGTAGTTTGACCTGATGATTGTTAAGGATTTTGTAGAATCTAATGATTGAAAGCCGTTAAGGTATGACCGAGATGAGTTACATTCTTTTGAGGACTAGCTTATTAACGATGGTTGTGATGTTAATTGGATAAGCCCTTAGAATGATGTGGCTATAATTTGGGTTTGGCGAAAATGCCCGAGAAATTGTCTATGATGACTTTTGTATTTGAGTGGAGTGTTTGGTTCTTAGGCTTTCTTCCCCTTTTGAGCAATTGCTTTGTCGTTCATTTCTCCCTTTGCCTTTCAAATTGACGCTTATTCAATTTGTTATTCTTTGGACATTGTCCTTCTTTCCGCTATTACTCGTTTCGATAAGCCTTCTTGTTTCTTTTTACTCGTGGTGTTTATCTTTTATTACCATGATTGTGAGTTTGATGTTCAAATTACTTTTATGTGTGTGCAATGTTTGGTTGTCTTGAGTGTACGAATTTAGAAAATTTTCAAATTTTCACGATGGATTTCACATTTATCCTTTTAAAAGAGTTTTAGAAATGAAATTTCTACTTTCATTTTTTCGAAAATGGATTTAGGTTGCTCTTATACTGGATTTTGTGTTTGGTTGGATGCTAGAACTTGTTATTGGAGACGTCTAATGATTGGTTCTGCACTTATCAACGTATGATTTAATTTTAATCTTGTCTTTACTTTGGAATGCTGGTGTTCTTGTGTGCACGACAAGAACAATTTCGTTCCACAGAAAAAGAGAGTTACTTTCGAAAACTTTTCCTATACCTTTTTGGAAAATGTCATGCTTTTGAAATACATTTCCTTGAAAATGTTTTGAATACCAATTTGGAGAAAACGAATTGGTCCTTATAACCTTTCTTTTCTACTTTCAAGTTTCGAGGACGAAACTTTTTAAAAGGTGGGGTGATTGTAACACCCGCAAATGTACCCTATTTTTCTAGTAGAAATATTTTACGAAAGCTTTTCAGGAAATTTAAGTTTTAAATTAGAATTTTAAGTTCCGAGTCGAATTTAGAATTTTCGAGTTCGTATTTGGAATTTCCGAGAGATTTCATGAAAATCCCGTCTTAAGTCGAGTTTGACTTTTCTTGACTTTTGAGTCGTCTTTGACTTTTCTTGACTTTTGAGTCGTCTTTGACTTTTCTTGACTTTTGAGTCGAGTTTGACTTTCCTTGACTTTGGAACCGTCTTTGACTTCCGTTGACTTTTCTCCTATACAACTCACACTACCCCTTACCCTAATTCATTACACAAACACAACCAAATTACTTCCTCCTTAAGCAAACAAAATCCTAGCCTCCCTCTTGGATTTCGATCTTAGAATCATCGTAACTCCTTCGTTCTTTGATAGAATTCGCGTAAGTTCGTCTTATTCTTTCCCTCTTAGCTTCCTCTATCCGTATTGGTAATAAAATTACCGTCTTTCTCGCTTTTTAAATTATCCGTCTTTCTCTAGGTGAATTATATTCATCTTTTATTATCTAATTTTATGTAGGTGGAGACTAGGAAGGTTTAGAATCGATTAAAGACGCGTAAAGGTAACGGTGAAGGGTTACTCGATATCATTTACGTGTTTTACATGCTTTATATGCTAGGATTCGTATTTAGAATACGATAAGTAAGTTAGGAATTATGTTATGGATAATGATCGTTGTTGTTTGATGATTGTTGATGATGAATATTGATTGTTGATAGTTATTAGAGAGGAATTATGAGAATTGGAAATGATAGGATTGAATTTGGTTGAAGGCTCTCGGGTGAAATGGTAACAGAGTATCTCACGGTCGTGAGATGGCATCTCACGGTCGTGAAACCTCATTTCACGGTCGTGAAATACAAGTCACGGTCGTGCCTTGTGCAGTTTCACTGCACTGACCCTTTTTGGTAGAATGATCATATCTCCTTCGTTACTTGCTTGTTTTGGGCTTGTGACCACTCGTTGGAACCGTAGGAGGATAAGCTATCACCTCGACTTGGAATTTCTGCATTCCCATATCTAGAACTCTAGTTATGACAGTTTGAAGTGAACCCTTGTTTTAGTTAGTTTCCAAACTTGTTGTTTTGGAGAGGTATCTATGTTTTTTATTCATTATTCTTCATAAACTTGTTCAAATGCTTATGTATCATGTATTGACTCATGTTTATCATATTTAAACTTATATGATTCCCTATTCTCATGTTTTGTGATGGTTTTTGGTATGTTCCCACTTTGAGTCGGTTTTTACAAATGATACGGTTTGAGCACTATTTTGTCTTGTGCTTTGTACTCTCATTACCTTGGCTACCTTCCCGTTCGTAAGGCTGGAATGTCGGAACGGAGAGGTATCCTACTGCTTAAATGCATGTGTTAGTGGGCATACGACGACGTTGTTGGGAGTTGAACGCTATGCATTGATCGACCCGGCCGTCAAATGTTGTGTACTTGCGAGGTGGTGTTATTTGCATGTAGCGTACCGCATGTTATGAGGCTTGAGCTAGTTTTCCGCCTCTGTCGTGAATTGATCTACCGAATTTGGGGTACTCGGCATATATATTGTAAGCCCGAGTCTTGGATGTGAAATGTCATCGCGTGTCCGAATCGTAACATGATTTATTCCGAATCCAGTATACAATGGCCGGTTTCGACTATGACCGTATTATAATCGTCGTCCTATCTCAGGAAAAAGAGGAAATTAGTCTACCTAATACGAAATGGTCATCGTATATTGGGGTTGAGGGAAATGTCATCCGTGAACGCCTTTTAATCATACTTGCCATGTACACGATGCTAGTGCGTTTCATTTACCGTGAGAGGTCGTCTTTTGTGTCGTCGTTCTTTGAATGCGTGATTTCATGATATTATTCATGGTCATTGCATGATTGGACACCGTCAATGTCTTGGTTCGTGAATGGATGATAATATGTTGGATTTATTGTGATCAGCGCATGACTTGACTTGGTTTGTCTGTCGAGTCTCAATCTTATCAAACTTATACCGCTAACGGTGAGATGCAAGCCCTAGTGAGCGTATTCGGTTGCCTAAGAGTGTCTTCCCCTAGTCTTTGAATAATATGATGGTTTCGGATTTGATTTCCACATGATCTTATCATTATCTATAGAATTGCCTATCTATTCTTAAGTATCTCACATGGATATCTATATATGCATGATTTTTACTTTTGTATTTCCTTATATGTACGTTTAAGGTGATATGGCTGGGAGAACCCGGAGTTACTCCCCACTGATTGTGGCGTTCATGTTTTTCATGGATGAACAGGTTGCTTGCATGGATGACATTTTGCTTGATATTTTGGGTTCGGGTGTGAGCTAGCGGGCGTTGTCCCTGGATTGAAACACCTCTAGACGATTTTAGATAGTTGCTAATAACTTTGTCTTTTGTTAACACTTTGAGAGACTACGTCTCTTGTGGTATTTTTATTTGGTTTGTAATATTTGACACTCCTCGTATTTTCTATCTTGCATATATAAAGGTTTTTAAAATACCGTATTTTCAGCTATATAATTCACATGCTTGTATGTTTTATATTTCCGCATTCGCGAGGGTTGTCACAACTATGGTGTATGGGTTCTCTTTTGAGAAGATTTTGTTCCTTGATGTCAAAGTGAATTTGGGAGAACCAAAATGTTCAAGAAGTGATGTTATGTTCAGAAGAAAAAAAAGAAAGAAAATAATGAAATAGAAAAATGAAAAAATTGAAAAAAAGAAAAAGAAAGAAAAAGAAATAAAAGAAGAAGTTGTGAGTATCTCCTCAAAATGTCAATTCAATGTTTAGAAGGAGTTCACTCTTGTGTTTCGTGTGTAATAAGCCAATCCGTTCCTTCTGGCTTCGTTATTCGTCTTTTGGGAATTAATCGAAAGTTTGGATTGAGTATTCATTTATCATTGGTCAGTTGCTAGCTCATTCTAACCTTCACATGACCATAACTGTTTGTCCATCTTTCACCCATTTCCCAAAGCCTTCTTCATTTTTTTCTGGCTTCTTTTCTATGTGCATTGTGATCTTTGACTTGTGTTTTGAATTGTTTACCATATTAGACTGCGGACACATTTTCATAAGTCGTAGATAGGTGAGTGTCTTAAAAACATTTACATATAAAGAAATCACCTTTTACATGCATTGAGTGTTCGAGTGTGCCGTGAGAGTCCATTTGTCAAAAGATCATGCAAGAGCCGAAATTCTGTAGTGAAATTCTTTGCGCTGCGCCGTTATGTAAATCTCAGCCATGTTTATGTATCATTCTTGCCCACGTTGTTTTTGGGTTATGAATCATTATGTTTCCAAAGTTTTACGTTGAGATTTGTTTCTTGATGGTGTAGTAGCCAATGCTTGCAACCCTTGTCCTGGTATGGTTTGTTATGATTGCTTGAGGACAAGCAAGGGTTTAGCTTGGGTGAGTTTGATAAGTGAATATTTGCATGCTTTTAACCCCCAATTTAGCTCGGTTTTGTATGTCATTTGTGCTTTGTTAAGCCATTTTATGAGCTAATATCGTCTTCTAGGCGAATTCCTATGTTCTAAACTGTTTTGTAGGGAAAGTGACGTTTCTACGCCCTTTTTCTATATTCCCGAGCATTTGCCTAGAACCCGACGATTTGAAGAAGCAATCTTGACCAAGTCAAAGGCATTTCAAGAAGGTTCACTAATCCAAAAGAGAGAAGAAGCAAAGACGATTTCGCAGTTGTCGAAAGACCGATCAATTAGGCGAAGAAATCATCATTTTACATCAAACCCTGTCAACAAACCCGACTGAAAAGGTCAAGGGGGATAATGAAAGTCAGCAAGTCATAGGCCAAAGGAGATGAAACGAAAGTCAATGGACCAAGATCACCACTTTCCCGATCGGGTAAGTAGTGTACCCGATCGGGTATCCTTGCTGATCCGAGCTTTTGCTTCGACTTCCTTTATTTTGTCCTATATGTTTAATGTATGACCCCTTCCCCACGAAACCCTACTGCTATATAAGAAAGCCTCAGCCACCACATCTCAAGGTACTTCTTTCTATAAACTTCTCTACACTTCTCTCTTTACAAAAACCCTAGATTAGGAGGAGAGAAACCTAGCTTCTCTTCTCTTGTATAGATCATTTTCTTCTTCCTTTTTGTCTTTAGTTTCTTAGTTTATTCCTGTCTTTTGTACATCAAATCCTTAGCCTAGATCAATAAGAATTCCATCCTTGTAATCTACTTTATGTGGTTCAAGTATTGTAATTTGTGGATCGACTATTCTATGCAAGGAATTTCTATTACGGTTGTTTATGTTTCATCATTGTCGTTGTTGATCGTCATCTAGGTATTCCTAATTTATCTTTTGTTTAAAGTCTTTATGTTTTTTATTTGATTGCTATTTTCTTTACATGTTATTTTAGATTCAATTCCAATATCGTTATTGTAATCATTTCATTTCCTTAGATTGTCAATTTACCGTCGTTATTATCGCCAATTAAAGAGTCTTAAAATATTATCAAAACCAAATAAACATGTCTATCCTAGTTTTTATTATTAACATCATCTTAGATTTAAACATCGCCATGAGTGAGTAGTCGTTTTTCTAGGTTGTAGGGTAGCCATGTAGGTTAATTAAAAGATGATAATTGGATAAAAGAAATTGTGCTTTTAAAACATCGTGTCTATGCATGTTTGGACTATAACGATAGTTAACGATTCCTGATCAAAATCACTGACTAAAATGGAATTCTTTTCCAAGGTAGAAATACGTGAATTGAATAGACAAAGCATGACATGGTAGATTAGACGTAGTAAATTGCCTAAAAGCCTGCAAGACCATCTTATCTATGATTGTAATGAACACATCATTCTTATGAAGTCACAATGAATTATTTGCATGTCCTAAATCCAATTTCTTCAATATCTTAATCTACATGTGTGAACCTACTTCCCTAGATTCTTTTTATCATTGTTAATTCATCACCTGTTTTATTGTTTTCGTTTTTGATTTGCTTTTATTTTGTTTTCATTTATGCTTTTTATTAGTTTAGAAATCAACACCCCAAAACACAGATACTCGTTAGATAAAATCCAATTGCAAGACATTTCACTTTCTATATGAAACACCATCTCCGTGAGGATCGACCCCTACTTCCCTAATTACATTAATTTGTTATTAGCCTAGTCTGGGTAATTATCTTTGACCAGGGCTTGCGACAAGCCCGATCATTGACGTATATATTATATTACATGCTAATATAACCGAAAAAGGAAGGAGAAAATAATCTTTTCTTCTCTTATTTTTTCGGCTAATAAGAGATAAAAATAAGAGAAAATATCTCCTATTATTCTTTTATGGTAACTAGGTCAAAAAGCCTAATAACAAGAGGAGTAAAAAGAGGAGAGACTCCTCCTTGGACTACTCAAGGCACACGGCCGAATAGAGGAAGAGCAACAAAAGAAAAATTCAGATTTTTCTCTCGAATTCTCTCTATCATTCATCATCACACAAAAGAAAAATTAGCAGTAACTTTTCTCTAAAATTCTAGCACAAGCAAGGCATATCTCGGAGCATCTTGGGTGCAACAATTAGGAGAATATCGATTTTGATATTGTTCATAGGCCAAATTTGCTAGGACCAAAGGTTAATTCTAAATTCCTATAATTTTATATTATGAAATTCATTTATGACTCGTAATTCATATACTATAGTTTCGTTATAATCCGTAATTTAATGACGAAATATACCGATATTTCTCACAGATCCTCCATAAAACAACCTCCAAAGTAGAAGGTCTCCTTCTTGTTGCAGCCAAGAATCAACCCAAATAATCTTAACTTATTATTAACTAGATAATAAGTAAGACATTATACTACTAATATTATTGTATTACTACACTAGTAATACTTAGAGAATATTAGTGTTTTTGAGAGTTGTAGAGAGAAGAGGTTTTAGAGAGAAGTGTAAAAATAAGCAAGAATAAAGTATAGCCTAAATGAACAACAATTGCTCTTTTATAAGGCACCAAGTCCGGCTAAGACATCACCAAAAGAGGTGATTTTTCTTCTTATTTTAATCACATGCAAATAGGTAGTGTGTAGGATTATACATGATCATGTTCATTTGTCATAACCATGTGTTGTAGTGAGTATAAAGAAAACAACCATCATTATGTTTTCCACTACATTATTTCGGTCCACATGGTAAAATGTGGTCCATTTTGATTTTTGATATTTGTCCCACAAATACTTATTAATTATATGCTTAATTATCTTGTATAATTAAGTGTTAATTTGATCATATAGCAATTATATGACTCAAATATATACTTAACTTTTAAGTGAAATTTTACCATTATATCAATATATAATGGATCCTATAATGCCCAGTTAATTTATTTTACAACTCTTTGTAAATATAATTAACTAATTACCTCTACCTCAAAATTATATGCATAACCTCAACTAATTTAATGAATTAACGATTAATCACTAAATTATACTCCCTCCAAGTCGGTCATTTCTTCCGTCTTTCCTTATTGGGTAAGTCGGGTTTTCTTCCCTCTTTCCCTTTTTGGATGTGGGGTTGTGTGTTTTGTGTGGTCTAAATTCATTTGTATGTGGGGTTGTGTGTTTTGTGTGGTCCAAATTCATTTTCTTAATTTTTGTGTAAAAGGGAAAAGGGAAGAAATGAGTGACTAGGAGGGAGTATCTTATTTAATCGTATTAAAATAAGACGTAAAAATTATTCAGTCAGTTGTCGTATAATTGACTAATAAACTTAAGTGGAATGAGTTCCTAACTCAATTTCCAATAAATAACTTTCGTAACTTAAACGTACATATAAAATATATGTAATGCCCTAATCAAACTGTATCGTATACAAGTAATTAATATTCTATTTGGGTCTCATCCTATACGTGTGACCTAAAGGGATTAGTTGATCATCGCCGTCATATGACAATAACGTCAAACTCTAGTCAGCTGAGCGTTACCGATTTACGTTAATCAACTGACGTGGAGTATCAAAATATATTAATCATGCCATGTATATTCCAAATGAGATTTATTATATAAATGCACTATTGTGGAGTGTATACTAATGCCTTTATTGAACCCTGACTGAGAGGAGTGTATAATCTTTGGTAAGATACCAGCTAGCCTGTTACACAAAAGCTTGAAGATGATTTTGTAGATGATGTTGCAGCATGCAATAGGACGAAAATCCTTAACTGATACCGGATTATCAACCTTGGGGATTAACACCATATTTGTGCTATTAATCTTCTTCAGCATTTTACCAGCATTAAAAAAATCCCTTATAGTCAGGGAGATGTCTTCCTTAATTATTTCCCAGCTAGCTTTATATAAGCAGCTAGTGTGAAGACTACTTGCTTAATCTCCATGTCGGTAAAGGTGCTTGTAAGATCATCCCAATCATTTCCATTCACCAGTGAACCACTCTTCATAATATGGGGATACAACCTGTCATTGTTATTACAGGAGCCTAACAATTCCTTTTAGTAATCCACAAAGACATTTGGGATGTCCTTTCCTGTAGGTTTATCAATTGGCCCCTTCAATTTGTAGTACTTTTTTTTTGCATCTGTCTCGGCTTAATAATTTATGGAACATGGCTGAATTTATGTCCCCATCTCTAGCCCATAAAAATTTTTCTTTCTGTCTCAAGTAATCCTCTTTAGCCTTGTTCATCATACTAGAGCTAGATCTTGTCTGACTCTCCATATCCATGAGGTGAACATTAGAGGGGTAATTTTTGAGGTTCTTCTGACATTCCAAAATTAGTTCATAAGAAATATCAGCACTTCGAGAAGAGCTCTCTATTAAGTCCCTTTAACCTAGGTTTTAAGCTTTTCAGGTTACCCAAGCTAACTATATTTTTGAAGTCCTCAACCTTGCACCACATACTGTAAAACTTACAGGGCCTCTTCCTTTTACCAGTCCCCCCAGCATTCTCAATTATACAAGGGCAATAGTCAAAATCCCATTCCGGGCCCATAAAAAGAAAAGTAGTCATATTTTTCTTTAGTCTAGACATCATTAATGAGGACCTTGTCTATTCTACTAAAGACTCGGGAACCACTAGGTTGTTTATTATTCCAAGTGAAGAAGGCACCGAGAGTTTTATTGTCTTTCAAATCACAATTTAAGGTTACATTCTGAAATAGAAGTACCTCAACATCTCTCATAGGAAGGCCAATTTTTTCATTAGTAAACATCACCGTGTTAAAATCCCCTAATACCACCCAAGAAAGCTTCATATCGAGTCTACTGATATCATTCTAGGGAGTGACTCTCTCTTTTACCTTATTATATCCATAGACAAAAGTAGAGTAGAAACTGTTATTATCAATAAGAGAGGTGACCTTTAATTGGATTATTTGAGCTTATATTTCAACCACCTCCGCCTTAAGTTTTTCCTCCTACTTTATTGACACCAGCTAGCCAGTTTGATTGCTTCTTAGCGGATCAATCGCTTCAAGCTTGTTGAGCACCTAAATCACCTACCCGTGGCCGCCTGCCCGGGGGCGATCAACGGCTGAAAAGCATAGTAAGATTTCAAGCCACTTACGCCCCGGCAAAAGAGAATCTCTCTTTGATTGATTTCCTGGCCGATGAAATAGATTGATTCGGTGGAATAGTTCCAGGAGCAAAGGGCAAACAAGTGCTTTCAATCCTAGTGCTGCAGCCTCTATATTATCATCCCTATCAGGGTCTGGTTTCCGAACACCAGTGATTTCGTATCCGGTCAAAATCTTGGCTAAGTGATCGAAATGGGTAGCTCGAAGCACCAATTCATGTCCGAAAAACACGGGTTTACCCTTGTCTCTAGGAGCCCAAACAGATCCACGTCTTGATGATGTAAGAACCATTTAATATAACGTTTCTTAGTGTCACTCTTCATGCCCCTAGTGTTCCTTACTCCTAGTTTAGGCATGCGGAGATAGATGCTTTTCCCCCCCTTTATCCACGAATTAAGAGGCAGCCACCAAAGCTTTGTTGAAGATTATAACAAAATCACCCTCTTGACCTTCCGGATTCTTTGTTTCATGTCTAGTCATTAGTGTATTGATTCTTGCTGGAGAAAATATGGATGCCGTTGTTAAAGGAGTGCTTGCAGGTGTGAAGAGTTGATAAGTTCCCATTTTATCTTTTTTGTTTACGAGCATTCCTATTTTCGCCTATGATCCCTACTATCTTAGCTAAGGCATAAAATTCATTAGGATCCAAAGTTGGCTTAATGGCCTTCTTCTTCTTCCACATTTGTTTCACCAGCCGAGGTTGTGGAATCAGAGAAGGGTTTCTCATAATACCTCTTCCTTTTCTATATTGGTTGGTATAGTGTCCTATATATCTACATTTATGGCAGGTAACAGGAAGCCAATCATATTCAATTCTCACCCTTACTTCGTTCCCATTTTCATATTCAATCACTAAAGTATCGGGATAAGCTTTGTCTTTTTCGACTTCCATTATAACTCTTACATATCCAAGTAGTGTTTTCATAGAAGTGAGTTCATCAATTTTAAGAAACTTCCCAACAATCGAGGTTAGTTTCTCCAGATACTGATTCCCCTAAACTTTTAGGTCCAATTCCACAAACTTCATCCAGATAAGAACAACTTTAATAGACACCTTGGTCATCTTAATGTTTGCCTTCCAAGGTTTAAGAACGACAAGCTTCCATTAAATAAGAAAATTCCCCTTTCCAACATTAGTTTCTGGTGTTCCAAGTTAGCAAAACGTGTCAAAAATATTCCATTAGAAAGAAAAGAAATCTTGGATATTTCTTAATCAACTAAAACCCTTCAAAGGAAACCTTCCATCACCATTCTTTGCGGATTTCCCCCAATGACGTAACCATAGACTGCTAAATTCCAGTAGTCTATTTCATCTTTAACATCCTCCATAGTGACTTTTAGGACCTTAACTGTTTTTGGAGCCTCCAGGTTCACTTGTTCTTCCATTGATATTCCTCTCGCCTCTGGGTTGAGGCTCATCTCCCGTTTCTTTTTCCTGCTAGACACCTCATGCCATGGTCCTTCATTATTTTCACCCAGATCTGTTGCTTCAGTGCTAAACTTTGGATCTTTCAGCTGTTGAGCAACTTTTGTCCTAGTCTGTGAAATTTAAAGTTCAACCACCGAGGCTTTGTCCACCACTTTTGTACTATCGTGAGGATTGTTACTACTGTTATTATTTAGTAAATTATTATTTCGTTCATTACTATTCTTATTATTTGAGTTATGATTAATATTTAGACCTGGCAAACGGGTCAATCGGATCGGGTTCGGGTCGGGCCAGTTCGGGTCTATCGTTGATTTCGGGTTAATTCGGGTCGGGTCGGGTTATTTCGTGTTTCGGGTTTGTTGTCGGGTCCGTTTCGGGTCAACAGGGTCGGGTTATTTCGGGTCGGGTCATTTTTGGGTCAAAGAATAAGATACAAAGAGCCATTTTATGTCTTTTTGGTTCAATTAAGGCTATGTTTTGTCGGGTCATTTTCGGGTTGAGTGATTTTGAATCGGGTTATTTTCGGGTCGGGTCAGTTACGGGTCAAGAAATATCGGGTCATGTTCGGGTCGGGTCGGGTCCAATCGGGTTTCGGGTCACATTCGGGTGTAGTAGTTCGGGTTAATTTCGGGTTACGGGTCGGGTCATTCGGGTCGGGTCAATCGGGTCGGGTTGCTTTTGCCAGGTCTATTAATATTGACTATAAATGAGATCTAGTTTTGTTTTTGGACATTGCATAAAAACCAAGAACCCTGGAAAATTAGAGTGTTTCTCTCTCTAGTTTTTTTTCTCACATCTCTCAGTTTACTCTCTAGAAATTTAGAGTGTATCACTATTCAGCCGGTACTGTTCACGCGTGAGTTATTGTTCACTGATTTTGAATGTCAGATTTTTGTGACAACATAGCATTTTTCAAGTGTAAATGATAGTCTAAACAAGATAGCATAACATGGTTGACGTTTTAAGCCAAATTCGGACGTCTTGATAGATTTTCAAGACCTTTTTGGATAAAAAATTATGATTTTTGATTTTTCATAATTGTTTACGGGATTCAATCAATATGATTGATTGATTGCTACAATTGTTGTATTGATTTGTGTTTGAAACTTTACTTGTTGTATAAATATCCGGTTTGACATGATCATCTACCCATGTTATTAAGTTTTTGCATAAGATGTGAAAAACTACAATTATAAATCATTTTTGGGTTTCTGCATATGAATCGTTCTAATTTACTGCAGGTTGTGTGTTATTCTCTTACATGTGATGTATACAAATAAATTGAAGCCTTGTGTAATAATTAGAACGAATAAGTTCCCTTATACCCCTTCCCTAAGAGAACTAACGCCATGTTTAGGACATTTGACATGTTTGACTCAAACTTCACTCAAGTAAAATATTAAGTAATGCCTTTCCAAATTAACGATTGGTAAATATATATCGTTGGAAGTATTGTCTGCCAAAGCAGAGTAATCCTTCTATGTAGACCTCACAAAACCAACCTAACCCGAAAAGGCTGACCCAAGACCCAATGTTGACCTGAACTATAACACTACAATGTGACCTGAAACCCGACTTGACCGACTCGACCCGACTCGAAAATGACCCGAGATTTCTTAGCCCGTAACAGACCTGACCCGAAAATGACCCGATTCAAAGCCCCAAACCTGAAAATGGCATGACAAACCATAACTCTAATTGAACGGAAAAGATTTAAAATGGCTTTTTCTCTCTTATTAATTGACCCAAAAATGACCTGACTCGAAATAACTAGACCAGGTTGGCCCGAAATAGACCACACCAACAAACCCGAAACCCGAAAATATCCGATCTGATCCGAATTAACCCAAAATCATGAAAGATCTGAACTGACCCGACCTAAACTGGCTCGACCTGATCCTGACCTGGATGACCCCTTTTGCCAGGTTCGTTGCACAATTGGGTAACAGTTACCCACACGTGGGATTTCGTTCATTTAACAAAGTTATCAAAACAGTTTTGGAATTTGGGGCATTTTGTCAATTCACATAAGATGTTACATGAAGCGTAGGAGTCGCAGTTGATGCGATTGATATTTGATGGCTACCTTGATATGTTTAATTTGGGTGATGAGCCAAAGCTCTATCAAGCTATATATGGATATGGATCCTAGAATACTATACAAATATGAGGGTTAGTGTATAGTGATTTTATCTTAAAATTGTATAAGAATGTCGTGCAAATTTTGTGTCTTAAATTGTTTAAGATAATCACAGTTTATTAATATATCGAACTAGTTTGGCATATGTTGATCGTTGTAAATGGTCATTATTGTCATATTTTTCAAATGCGTCTGAATCGTTAAAATTCATAGATTGGTTTCTTTGAAAATTGTTCTCAATTATGCAAAGTGAAGTTTATCTTCAAAAGACAATTATTACAAAACCATATTCAATGCTAATGTATAGTTTAGACTATATATTTATAACGAATGTCATAAATATGACAACTCATACCATATTTATCAATTGTCTAAAATAATGCAATTGTTCCCGCTAGTGTGAAAGATTGTGGGATGATCCAGTTACATTATTATGTCATTATTCATAATATGGAGCAATTGGATATCCTTATTATTAAAGGTTGATGACTGAAATTGTTTCAGTTATATCTTAAGTTATAGTCAATTCATTATGAATTAGGCACGTAAATTATTCGAATTTCTCACTTAGTGACATAAGATGATGAAGACAATGGAGTCTTGTATCAAGAAGATTCGGAAACTAGTGTTCTTTAAGGTCATAAGCAAAGAGACTTTAAGATTTGAGCTTAGACACTCATAATGGTAAAAGGAAAGGACAATCATTGTCAAGTTCTACCTGGGGATCAATGTCTATAGGTACAAAAATCTTTTAGTAATTACTGTCATTATCATAATGATAATTAGCATTGGAAAAGTAGCTCATAAAAATGTCTCGAAGATTTGCGAAAGTTATTGATGCATGCTACTATAAGGTATAAGATACCAAAGATTGTAAAACCCGCGATTTTAGCTGTTAGTCTTTAATAATATTTTATTATTATTAGTTAGCCTTAGTTTAATCTCAAAACAGGATTTTAATTTATCAGGTAGAATCCGTGTTTTTCTAATCAATTCTGAACCCATATTCCATGTCTACTTTAAATTTAATGTCGGTAAACCCAATATGAGACTTGGGCCTTCCATTTTCCACCCAACCAAAACAAACCTACTTGTTTTCTCATCTCACCTTCTCACTTTTTTCAGCATACCACCCATCTTCCCCATTTCCCTCTTAAATCCTAACCACCATTAATGTGATACCCCGTGATTTAGCAATAAAGTAAACACATAGATTTGCATCGGAAATACGAGATTTTCAAAAACGTAAAGGACAAAACCGCGAATATCAATATATTATAAAAGGAAAGCTTACTTAAATAAATTGATAAGTGAATATTTGTATGATTTTATCCCCCGTTTTAGCTCGATTTCTATACGATTTATGCACTTTGTTAAATGAGTAACGAGCTAATATTGCTATTCTAGTTGTTTTGCGTGTTTTGTCTCGTTTTATAGGAAATGAAGCGGTTTTGCTATATTTTCCTACTTTATGGAGCAAAGACACTAGAGTACGAGTTTATGAGGAACCGATGATAGCCATTTCACGATTTGATTACGATTCCGCTACATCCTTCCTCAAGTGGATTTATCTTGGACTATTGGCTTTGAACTTCAAAAGGAAACATCAACCCAAGTCAAAGGAAGACTAGCCCAAGCCCAATTACGTATTGCATTGACCAAGACCAAGGCATAAGATTCCGTGCCCAAGGATGAAATTGGAAGAGACGGAAAAGTCCATCTTGCACACTTACCCGATCGGATTTCCACTTACCCGATCGGGTATGTTTGCTGCTGAGACGTTTCTTGGCTCTTCTTCTACCAATTAGTTTAAATGAGTGATTAAATGCTTTGTCTAGGGGATGAATCTGGACACATTTGACCAACCTCTCTTTAATGCAAGCCTTAATGGAGCTTTATTAGGTTGTCTAGGGGATGAATCTGGACACATTTGAGCAACCTCTCAACCCTATAAATAGCCTAGCCTCCACACACAAATAACATGTACAAAAAAACACTTCTCTTCTCTCTTTAGTTTAGTTTTTCTTCTTTCTCTCATTTTCTTCTTAGTTTTAGTTTAGTTTTATTTTTCTCTAGTTTAGTTTAGTTTAGTTCTAAGTTTGTATGGTTCTACTTGTAATTGGAACTCAAGTTTTCGGGTTTGCATTTCCTATTCAAGTTCTTGTTCCATTTCAATCTTTGCTCATCCTTTTCGGTAATCTTTATTCTCGTTTTACATTATAGTTTCATTTTCTTTTAGTATTTCCTTTATCATGTTTATCGTTCTTAGTTTTATAATCATAGTTTCTCTTTCATTGTTAATCATGCATAAGTAGTCACCTTTCTAGGATGTAGGGTAGCCATGTTAGATTGATTAAAAGATGATAATTGGATAAAAGAAATTGAGCCTTTAAAACGTTGTGTCTATGCATGTTTGGACTATAACGATAGTTGACGATTTTTGGCCAAAATCATTGACTAGAATGGAATTATTTTCCAAGGTAGAGATACGGGAATTGAATAGACAAAGCATGACATGGTAGATTAAGACCTAGTAAATCGCCTAAAAGCCTGCTAGACCATCTGATCTATGATTGTAATGAACACATCATTCTTACGAACTCACAATGAATTATTTGCATATCCTAAATCCAATTTCATCAATATGTTAATCTACATGTGTGAACCTACTTCCCTAGATCATTTTCTTTATTGTATTGTTATCATTTTAATTATAGCGTCTAGTAACTAGTGACAACATTTGCCAATCGTCCAAGGTAGAGTTCTAACCATAACTACTCACAAGTATCTCCCGTCTCCCCGAGATCGACCCCTTACTTCCCTAATTACATTAATTTGTTGTTAGCCTAGTCTGGGTTATTTATCTTTGATTAGGGTACGCGACAACCCGGTCAAATTTTGGCGCCGTTGCCGGGGAGCACGGTTTTGTTTATTTGTGATTAGTAGAGTTTTACCTTGTCTTTTTCTTTTTTCTTTTCTTTTGTCTCGAGGAACACTTGTTCCTTGCGATTTTTCTCACCTTTTCTTTGTAGTATAGTGACTCTTTTCAGGTAATAGGAATATTTTCTTTCAAAGGGTTTGCTTTATTTTCTCTCAATGACTATCTATTTCCAACCTCCAGAATGCGAGAATGAGCCTTTCCATGAATACCTCGACCGATTTTATAGCTATTCTAACCATATTATCTCTCTTGGGTATACCCTTGATGAGACCTATATGAGAGATGTCGTGCTTCATGGAATGCTCATTGAGTGTCATAGCCTGGCTATGCAATTGAGTGGTGGAAGTTTTTATCAGAAGAGAGGAAAGGAACTTTGGATTTTCTTGGAATTTATGGCATCCCAATCTCGGGAAGAAACGCACCGGCGGTTGAGAATCCAAAAGCAAATCAATGAAATCATGGCTCAAATTCAAATGCTCAAAGGGCAAAAGGAAGAACCCACGTTTAAAAAATGTAAGCCAATCAATTTTCCTTATGCTTTTTCACCTCCCCCATGTGAGTCTATTTTCTCCTATGCTTTTTCAGCCTCCTCATGTGAGTTTAATTCTCCCCAATCATATGAATTAATAGATGACGATGATGATGGTCCAACTTTTTCTATTGAAAGTCACTCTAGTGTCGTTCCATTTGACAATTTTGAGACCCCCATTATTGATATTCACCATATGGTAGTCGAGACTTTAGACAAGGATATTGTTAAGCCCATTTGTGACTCCAATGGAGAGTTGTCGATCGAGTCATCAGATTTCTTTGAAAATCCTTTCGCTAGGGATATTCCAGATTTATTTGAAAACGATAATGGGTTTTGTGAACCTAGCCTTGAAATTAAGTGGGATCAACCACCCATTTTTGATTCCCAATCCTTTGATTCACCCTACCCCCAATTAGAGTCCACTAATGATATTTTGGGAACTAATTGTTTGTTCTATGATCTTAAACATTTCACTCCATCTCTCACTGACGAGTGGAGCAGTTCAGTGGTCATCTATGAAGTTTCTCATGCGCACAATGATAAGATATATCAATTCTTACCTTCAACATTTCATGTCTATATCTTGTCAATTGCTTACATATGTTTTTGTATTGCTCATGCGCAGGTATATGATCTACTTCTAAGGGCATTGACATGCTTTTTAAGGCACAAAGAATGATTTTCATTAATAAAGAGTCTAGCAAGACATTTAAATAAAGCTTCGCGGGAGGCAACCCGTGTTTTATTATATTTTTGTTATGAAATAAATTATTTTTGTTGGACAATTTAATAATGTTAATTTTTAAATAATTCATTTGGTTTTGGTTCTAATAGCTTTGACAATAAGACAATAATTTTATCTAGTATTGTAGTAGCTTGTTCATCACAGGTACTTTGGTGCTTGGGTTGTACTTTGCCCCCGTTTTCAAGCTAGCTTGGGGGAGCTGCTGCACGGTTGTATGTTTTCTTTTCTTTCTTTACCATTTTGTTGAGTCGTCCCCCATTCCTTTGTTGGTTATGTTGTCCTTCTTTGTGTTTTCTGCGCTTAAACCCGTTTCGCACATTGAGGACAATGTGTTATTCTAGCTTGGGGGAGGGATTTAGTTTGTGTCGTTGTTTATTTAGTCTAGTTGTTTATTGAATTTGAAAAAATTGAAACATCCAAAAAAATTAAAAAATCAAAAAATTAAATTTTTTTAATAAAAGTTGTGTGTTTTGTCCACCCAATTGTGTTGTGCATAATGTCATTCCTCAATGCATTTCCCTTATTGTAGCTTTTTAGCCAATGTTTCACGCTTTTGACGGGATTTTGCATACATGGGGATGTCTTGTACACAGTGGGTGAGGGATTGATTTTAGACTTATTAGGCTTGATCTTGACTTTGGCAAACTACATATACGGTAAGGTAGAGCCTCCAGTGATCGGCACATATATACCCGATCCCAATTAGGTGTGTGTAGTTTCTCCTTATGATTTGCGTCACATCAAAAACGCACAAGTATGGTTTTCATTCCATTTCTAGTGAGCATTACATTCATGATTTAAAAAGCATTTGAAGCCATTCACTTTGAATCCATTGCCTAAATTTAGCCCCTTTTCACATTGTTTCACATTTCATTAGCTACATGTAAAAATATTGCCTACCTTGTTAAGTTAGTAGCTATACCGTTTGTGTTTGGGTGCTCATTTGGGATATTGTTCAAGTTATGTCAAAGTGATCTTGATTGGACGGAATTACTGATTGCCGTGCCGAAGAAAAAGAAAAAGAAAAAAAAAAGAGTTCAAAGAAAAAAAAATGAAAAAAAAAGAAATGAAAAAAAAAAATGATGTTGAATATGAAAGAATGAAAAGAAAGAAAGAAGCATGTATTGAAAAGAAAAAATGGTCTATGAAAAGAAGAAGAAGTTGTGAGTGTTATTTCCATGATCCGAAATTCAAAAAGTTGGGAAATTCACTCTTGTGTTGCCATGAGTATAAGCCAATTTGCTATTTTGGCTTAGTTTTATTTTCTTGGGAATGGTTCCGAGTTTTGATTAAGCATCCTTGCACAATTGGTATGTTGCTAGCTTAACCTTAGCTCCACATTACCATAATTCATTTGTCCACTTTGTTACCCATCTCCCATAGCCTTCTTCTTGCTTTTGGCTTCTTTCTATGCTTTTCATGATTGTTTTGACTTGTAGTTTTGGAATGTTTACCATATTAGATTGCGGGCGCATTCTCATGAGTCGTAGATAGGAGAGTGCCACTCAAATATAAAATAATATTTCCTTGATTTATATAAAAATTTGAGTGTTGAGTGCACCGTGAGAGTCCATTGTCAAAAGATCATGCAAGAGCCGAAAAGTCTATTTGACTTTCCTTATGCTGCGCCGTTATGTAAATCTCAACCATGTTTTGCATTTTCCCTATGCCCACGTTGTTTCGGGATGTCTTCCAGGGACAACGCCCACTAGCTCACACCCGAACCCAAAATAGCATAAGCAAAAAGCCATCCATGCAAGCAACCTGTTCATTCATGAAAAACATGAACGCCACAATCAGTGGGGAGTAACTCCGGGTTCTCCCAGCCATATCACATTAAACGTACATAGAAGGAAATACAAAAGTGAAATCATGCATATATGAATATACATGTGAGATACGATAAGAATAAATAGGCAATTCGATAAATAATGATAAGAACATATGGAATACAAATCCGAATCCATCATGTTATTCAAAGACTCGGGGAAGACACTCTTAGGCAACCGAATACGCTCACTAGGGCTTGCATCTCACCGTTAGCGGTATAAGTTTGATAAGATTGAGACTCGACAAACAAACCATGCCAAGTCATGCAATGACCATGAATAAATCCATCATGTATCATCCATTCAAACAACCCAATACATAGACGGTGCCCAATCATGCAATGACCATGAATAATATCATGAAATCACGCATTCAAGAACGACAACACAAGACGACATCTCTCACGGTAAATGAAACGCACTAGCACCGTGTACATGGCAAGTATGATTAACAGGCATCCACGGGATAAGCATTTCCCTGAACTCATACACGATTCAATCCATTTCGTATATGTAGACTAATTTCCTCCTGGTAGCACGACGATATAAAATCCGGTCCTAGTCTAAATCTGGCCAGACTCTCGGAATAAACCATTTTTCCGATTCGACATGCGATGACGTTTCGCATCCAAGACTCGGTCAATACAAAGACGCCGAGTACCCCAAATTCGGTAGATCAATTCACGAAAGAGGCGGAAAAGAGCTCAAGCCTCATAACAAGCGGTACGCTACATGCAAAAACACCACCTCGCAAGTACACAACATTTGACGGCCGGGTCGATCAACGCAATGCGTTCAACTCCCAACAACGTCGCCGTATGCCCACTACACATGCATTAAGCAGTAGGATACCTCTCCGTTCCGACATTCCAGCCTTACGAACGGGAAGGTAGCCAAGGGAATGAGAGTACAAAGCACAAGACAAAATAGTGCTCAAACCGTATCATTTGTAAAAACCGACTCAAAGTGGGACATACCAAAAACCGTCACAAAACATGTGAATAGCGAATTATATAAACTTAACTATGATAAAAATGAATCAATACATGATATATAAGCATTAGAACAAGTTTATGAAGCATAATGAATAAGAAACATAGATACCTCTCCAAAACAACAAGTTTGGAAACGAACTAAAACAAGGGTCCACTTCAAACTGTCATAACTAGAGTTCTAGACATGCCATTACAGAAATTCCAAGTCGAGGTGATAGCTTATCCTCTTACGGTTCCTACGATAGGTCATAAGCCCAAAACAAGCAAGTAACGAAGGAGATATGATCATTTTACGAAAAGGGGTCAGTGCAGTAAAACTGCACAAGTCACGACCGTGACTTGTATTTCACACCCGTGACATGTGTTACCAATTCACCCGTGAGCCTTCAACATAAATTCAAACCTATCATTTCCAATTCTCATAATCCATTTCTAATAACTATCAACAATCAATATTCATCATCACCAATCATCAAATAACAACAATCATCATCCATAACATGATTCCTAAACTTACTAATCGTATTCTAATACGATTTCTAGCATATAAGCATGTAAAACACGTAAATGATATCGAGTAACCCTTCACCGTTACCTTTACGCGTCTTTAATCTATTCTAAACCTTCCTAGTCTCCACCTACAAACAATTAGATAATAAAAGATGAATATCATTCACCTTGAGAAAGACGGATAATTTAAAAAGCGAGAAAGACGGTAAATTTATTACCAATACGGATAGAGGACGCTAAGAGGGGAAGAATAAGACGAACTTACGTGAATTTGAGCAAGAAATGAATGAACTATGACGAATCTAATGTTGGATGAAAATGGAGGCAATGTTTTGGGATTTCTTAAGGAGGAAGAAAGAAATGAGTTGTGTGAATGAAAATAGGTTAAGTGTAGTATGAGGGAGTATAAGTGGAAAAGTCAAGAAAAAAGTCAAAGTCGCCTTAAGACGGGATTCACATGGAATCTCGCGGAAATTCCAAATACGAACTCGGAAATTCTAAATTCGACTCGGAAAATTAAATTTACAATTAAAACTAAATTTCACTGGAAAGTGTCCGTAAAATAAGTTTACTAGAAAAATAGGGTACATTTGCGGGTGTTACAATCACTCCACCTTTTAAAAAGTTTCGTCCTCGAAACTTAAGAGTAGAAAATAAAAGTATCAAGGACAAGAATCGATTTTCAAAATTAACACGAAAGCTTTTACAAGGGAAACATTTATGAAACGAGGTTCATCTCGAAAATGGTTTAATGAAATTTTTCATAAGTGTGAAACTTACTTACGGATCTCAAGAGTGCCCGTCGCGAACGAGTACTCTAATTATCCAAATCAAATTAAAGTCGAAATAGTGAAAACGAAAATCAAATAAGCGTTAGTAAGTGTAGGACTAGTCACTAGACGTCTCCAATAATAAGTCCAAACATCCAACCAAACGCAAAATCCAAACATAAAATCAAAAGAAATCCATTTTCTCCAAAAAGAGGGTACACAATCCATCTTTAGACTTCTTTAAAAAGTTAAATTAGAAATATAATATGGAAATTTGGAAGTTTTATCAAAGATAAAATCAAATAACAGGACATTACACGTACATAGAGCGACTCGAACATCAAGTTCACAAATCACGATAACAAAAATATATACAAAACACGGAAAAACAAAACAAATCTAATTCTTAGGGGTAGGAAGATCACATTAAAATCGGCAGGAAGATCTACAAGAATTCGATAGTACTAACTCTACTAATACTCTAATCCTCAAGAGGATATAATTTACCCAAGTTACACCTCAACATTATCAATCATTAGATTTCTACTGAAATATTCCATAATTACGAGACCTCAAGTCATCAACATAACCATTCAAACCTAATTAGCATCGTCTAGGGTCCATAGATTGTAATCTGCAGGAGAGGTCCTTTAACGTACTATAAAATCCTTAGATTCATCATACTCTTTCTGAGACCACTAACCACAGAAATCTCATCTTAGGGGACCATATTTGCTAACAACCACAAAGTGAACGGTCCTTACCATAAAATCCTCTGATCCAATTTATTCCAAAACTCATTATTCCAAATTCACGATGGACTTCTCATCCTCAAAAGCCAAAACACAATCCACGCAACCAAACATAATTATCTAAGATCCAACTAGCCTCATCCAAAGTCTCACGACAAGGAAAAATCCACAATCCATTATCAGTTATAAAGATTCTTTAATATGCCCTAACATCCTTAATTCGATCATTACTACGCTCGAAGCCTCAAATATAAATAGTCACATTAGCAAAATACGGTTCCTTAAGAATAAAAGAGAATTACTAATTCCAAACCACAAATGACCAATCACTTGGAAATCAGACAACCATTCAAATCATTTAGATCATTTAAAACTCAAAATGAATCGATTTTCATTTATGACAAAACTCCTCAAACTTTGGGTACCAACTCAATTACCCTAAAACAAAGTCTCTTTTAGAATCCAACAATTAGAGACATCTAATTCCTAAATGATATCCCAAGCAACCGATATAATACTCAACAACAACGAATATCATCTCGCTCAACTTGATTCCCAAAATAGCACTACACTAGCAAGCTCAAATAAATGAAGCCACCAAGAGAGTACAATATCACCAACAGATTCATCCTAAGGTTTAAATCACAATCCTATTCATGATCAAAATCAACACGAAGCTAGCTAACAACCTAATCATCTCACCAGAGGAAAGACAATGACACCATGACATTAGAAACGATAGGAGATTTCGAGGGAAACACGAACGGTATAAGATCGGACGAAAATTAGAGGAACGCTAGAGGCAGGGAGCCAAAAGCTAGATATTGGATAGATATAGCTATGAAGATAGCCAAGAAAAGGAAAAGATAAGAGAAAAAAATTTCCTAGGAATCGGACTTAGTAGGAACTTGCATGAAAGGAAATGGAAAGTGATAATGGCACGAGAAAAAGGTTTAAGGTTTAATCCACAAAATTCCCTTTTTATACTCAGGGCGATAGCAAAGCAAATCATCTCAATAACAAAGGTCTCTTACAAGGGACCCTCGTACCACAAATCATCGGAGTAAGGTACACCTAGATTTAACAAATAGATTACAACCCAATTCATCCATACTTTCATATAACACGGTTTCCCAATTTCGGAATTGCAACTTAAGCATAGTAACATTCTCTAAATTCCAAAATTTGACACACTCTCAAAGGTTTTGAAAACCGAAGAACTAACAAGGAATTCTTCATACTAATCTCTTTTCAACTCCTACGGCCCACAAGGTAGAACACCGAACAAAACGTCATTATCAACAACATATAGCCCACGAGTTCATTATTAACAAAGTACAACCTCAAGTCAGACATCAACATTAACGTCCCAAGGTATTTCCATCATAGTTCACAACATCGAATCTCGCTCATATCTATAATCCTCAAGTAATATGGTTCACCTTACAACGAAACCTTACTACTTCAAACGAGTCTCCGATACCATAAGATAAGATCATATCTTTAAATCCAAGAACTATAACCAAATGCTTTTTCACC
>JAIUZE010071002.1:0-35125 GCA_022085475.1 Heliosperma pusillum
AGAGATTGCAACAGAAACAAGGTTTCAGTTTTATGTTTTTACTTCAAATCTGATTTGTATTTCATTAGGTGAAGGCCTTATATAGGCAGCAAGGATACATCTCAGACGTTTAGGATACATCTAGGGCCACAAGGGCTTACAACATGAAACAAAAATAAAAGCTACAAACTTGCAGAATTCTGACATAAAGTAGATAAAGTAGAAAGTAGTTTCTAAAGAGACAATCTTCCTTAATTGTTTGATCAGGTGTGTCTTGGGTGAAGAGTGGACTTTCAATCTTGGGTTTGTGAACCAAACTGAAGTAGGAAGGCTCCCAAAGATGTGCTCAAGGTACCTCACGCATTGTTTGTTCAAAAGGGGAAGGTTGACAGTGACATATTAACTACTACACCAAAGGCTGAAATCTGGACAGTTTGAAGTTGTCCCTAAGCTAACTCTTTGTGTGTTTGTTTCTTGGAAGGGAAGTCCTGGGGAAAGTTGTAGAGGACCTTCCCAAGACATAGGTTTGGGGGTTGGTTAGGTTTGTTTGATTGGCTGAAAGAGAAAGGTTTGACAAAACAGCTAAACTGCTACATGTAAGGTTGTAACTGGACTGGTTCACTTGGGTTGTGTTTTGAGGGGTGTTCTTGACGTTTTCTGAGGAAGGTTTCCTGGACAAAAAGGTAGTATACCCTCCCTAGTACCATGCCCCATAGTTGGTTTGGAGTCCCTAAGCTTGGAAGTTGCCCTGAGACCCTCCCCAAGGCAATGCTGCTGGCTGAGTTTCCAAAGGTTTTGTTGGCTTGTTTTGTGAGTCTGTTTTGTGGCTTGGTTGGTCTTGGCTCGTGTCATGGCTACCACTGGCTCGTGTCTTGGCTTGCTTGATTGGGCCTGGGCTATACAAAGCATTAAGATAGCTTTTGACATAGGGTAGGTTTGGCATTGAATCCTGGTTAGGCTGATCATAGGTTGATTGGTCTTGTCTTTGAGCTTGGCATTGAACTCCTGTTGCAGTTAGTGAACTGAAACTTCTTAGAAAAGGATGGTTTTGTTGTATGGATAGGCCACGGTTAGCACTTCCTCACACTTGGCTCACTTGTTTAGGAAAAGACCCTCAACAACCTGCACTAGGCTAGGCAATTCAGATAGTACCTTGCATCCTAGCACACAAGCACAGATGACAAGGGGTGGTGTTAGGACTCAGGACACACAAGTAATGAGTTCTAATCCCTGCAGTCTTAGCTTACACACAAGCTCACTAAGGAATGCTACAATACTTAGCTTTTGCTGAAGGATTGTTTTGAACAAAGTTCAGAATTATATTAATCAAAGTCTGTCTCTTTAGGTTACAACTTGGGCCTTATATAGGCAAATGACAACAGATCCTGACCCTTGAAAAACAAGGACATCTAAGGGCTTAAGGCCTTACATCTTACTGATAAAAACAACTACAAAGTCAGCTAATGAGGACAACAAACAGACTGTAAAACAGAGAAAAGAAAGACTGCAAAAGTAGGTTTGTTTCTTTCCAGAAATGGTAAGTCTGCAAACTGTCTTGGGAAGTCTTTGCTTGGCTTGTTCTTGCTGTGTTTGGGGCTGACAAAGGCTTCATATACGACCTTCCTAACATACTAACTACACTTGAGGTTGATCACACACAAAAATAAGGAGCTTTGGACAGAAATATTGGCCTTGGTGCCAGCTGACTCCTCCATATGATCTTCCCTCTTCTAGGCTGTTTTAGATGGACTTCTAGACTTTATTTGGAAAACTTGTCCTGGACTTTTCTCTTGCTAAGGACCTCAACTTTAAGGGAAAAGAAGATGGAGCCCCTGGTTGGACTCGTACTGCATGATATTTGATTTATACTCTGGCTGGTCTTGACTGTTTTTTCAGGAAACTGGACCCTGCTCTTGTGACCCTTCTTGTGGTTGTGCTTGCTTGACTTGTTGCTGCTTCTTGACTGTAATGGGGGTGCTTGGGGAGTGTTATGCCTGGTGCCTTTGGTGTGGGGCTCTTGCCTGTTTGGTTGGGGGTTGGTTGGGACCTTTTGGCTGTAATGGTGCAATCCTGGCTAGCTGAGTTCTTGGCTTGGTGATGATGGATCTCTACTCCTGTTTCAAACTCTCCTTCTTGAAAAGGATTTGCCCTCAAATCCTCACTGTTCTCCTCATCAGACTCTCCATAGTATGGGCTTAGATCACCCACATTGAATGTTCCATGTACTCCATACTCTCCTGGGAGGTCAATCTTGTATGCATTGGACCCCAACTTCTCCATGACCTCAAAAGGACCCTCTGCTCTTGGACTTAGCTTGTTCTTTCTTTTGTCAGGAAACCTCGCCTTCCTTAGGTGCAACCATACTAGATCTCCTGCTTTGAACTCTTTGGATTTCTTTGGACCCTTTGCTCTGGCTTTATACATCTCATTAGTCTTCTCAATTTGCTGTTTCACCTTAGCATGTATCTGCATCATCTGTTCTACCTTGTTCCTTGCATCATAGGGCACCACCTTCTTTGCCATTGGTACAAGTTCTGTTGGCATCAAGGGGTTAGTGCCATAAACAACTTCAAATGGACTTTTACCTGTACTGGGGGAGGGGGCTCTGTTGAAAGCAAATTCTGCCTGTGCCAGCTGCAAATCCCAATCCTTTAAAGACCTTGAAATGATACACCTCAGAATCCTGCCCAGAGTCTTGTTTGTTACCTCTGTCTGCCCATCAGTTTGGGGATGATGAGAGGTGCTGACCAGGAGCCTTGTCTTTAGAAGCTTCCAAAGTGTCCTCCAGAAGTGACTCATGAACTTAGTATCTCTGTCAGATACTATGGTTCTTGGTACTCCATGGAGCTTCACAAGCTCCTTGAAATACAAGTCTGCAACTCCCATGGCATCTTCAGTTTTCTTGCAAGCAACAAAGTGTGCCATCTTACTAAATCTGTCCACAACCACCATGACTGAGTCCTTGCCCCTCTGAGTTCGAGGAAGAGCCACTATAAAGTCCATACTAACATCCTCCCAAGGCTTGTCTGGGACTGGCAAGGGGGTGTATGCTCCAGCCTGAAAGAATGACTTGGACCTTTGGCAAGCACTACACCTTCTTATCACATCCTGAACATCTCCCAACATCCTTGGCCAATAGAATTGTTCCTGCAGCATGTCATAGGTCTTCGGGATGCCAAAGTGGCCAGCTAGACCATTTGAGTGAACCTCTTTTACTAACAACCCCCTATAAGGACCCTTTGGTATACAGAGTTTGTTCCCTAGGAACAAGAATCCTTCCTGCTCTGAGTATCTGCTTCCATTCTTAGGGGTGCCCTCCACTCTTGCCACCCAGTCTTCTTTGAAATCAGGATCCTCCCTATAAAGCTCCTTCATGTGCTCAAACCCAAGCACTCTTTGCTCCATGTATGTCAGCATCATGGTTCTCCTTGACAAAGCATCTGCCACTACATTGTTTTTCCCCTCAATGTACTTACTGGAGAATGAGAAGGACTGCAAATACTCCACCCACTTAGCATGCCTAGCATTCAACTTATGTTGTCCATTGATGTACTTGAGTGCCTGGTGGTCAGAGTGTAGTACAAAGGGTTTGGGCTTCAGATAGTGACCCCAATGGTTCAAGGCTCTGACTATGGCATAGAATTCTTTGTCATAGGTTGAGTAGTTGAGCTTAGCACCACTCAGCTTCTCACTAAAGTAGGCCACATGTTTTTGCTCTTGCATTAGGACAGCACCAATGCCTATGCCACTAGCATCACATTCTACTTCAAATAGTTTGTTAAAATCAGGGAGAACAAGTATGGGAGACTCACACAAGAGGTCTTTGATGATATTGAAGGACCTCTCAGCCTTGTCATTCCACCTCAACTCTCCTTTCTTCATGCACTCAGTTAAGGGGGCCATGATGGAACTGAATCCTTTGATGAACCTCCTGTAGAAGGAAGCCAGTCCATGGAAGCTCCTCACTTCAGTTATAGTTTTGGGGACCTGCCACTCCCTTATGGCTTTTACCTTGTCTTGATCAACAGCCACTCCTTCTTTGGAAATAATGAACCCCAAGAACTGAACCTCTTCCTGCATGAATGTGCACTTTTCCATCTTGCCAAACAACTTGTGTTTCCTCAGGACTTCAAATAACAATCTCAGGTGTTGGAGGTGTTCTTCTGTTGAGGGGCTGTAGACCAATATGTCATCAAAGTATACAACAATGAATTGCCCCAGATAGGGCCTTAAAACCTCAGTCATCAACCTCATAAAGGTACTTGGAGCATTAGATAAACCAAAGGGCATGACCAACCATTCATACAATCCATGCTTGGTCTTGAAGGCTGTCTTCCACTCATCCCCAGCCCTGATCCTTACTTGGTGATAGCCCTGCCTTAGGTCAATCTTGGAGAAGACCTGAGCCCCACTCAGCTCATCCAGGATATCATTCAACCTTGGTATAGGGAACCTGTATTTGATGGTAATGTTGTTGATGGCTCTACTGTCTATGCACATTCTCCAGGACCCATCCTTCTTGGGCACTAGCAAGGCAGGAACTGCACATGGGCTTAGGGACTCCCTTACAAAACCCTTGCTGAGTAAGTCACCAACCTGAGCTTGCAGCTCTTGAGTGGCCTTTGGATCACTTCTGTAAGCAGGTTTGTTGGGTAGATGCAGCAGGAGCTAGGGCACAGGGCAGGGCAGAATTCAACACCAGGGACAGGGGGCAGGCCAAGGGGGATCAAGGGGTGAGCATTGGCAACCAAGGGGAGGTCTACATGGGTATCCAAGGGTCAATCTGGGGGCAAGGGATGGGTAACAAAAGAGGAAGCTGCAAGCTGAGCAATGTTGGCCAGGACACGAGCCAGGACATGAGCCAGGACACGAGCCAAGACACGAGCCAAGCAAGCCAAAGACAAGCCCACCAACACCCCACCACAATATCACACAAACAGCCTACACCAGTCACTTGGGGAAGGCATAACTACCACCACACTCTGAACCACCAGCTACCACCAAGCCCAGCTAAAACCTTACCCACCTAGGTCCAAAAAAGTCCTAGGGAACCAGTTCCAAAACACAACACAACTACCCTAAAATCCAAATCAAAACAGCCTACCCAAAGCATAAAGCATAAAGCAGTCTTTCCATTTCTAGCTAAAAACTGAAAGACTATCTCCAAAAGTCTTTCCTTGTCTTCCCTACTATTAGAACTACTGCAGAAGAAGGTCAAGGAGCATTGATGAGCCTCGTCCACAAGTTCCAAGCCAACACCAAGCAACAAGCACAACCTGGAGCATGTCATTGTCAAATGTCTGCATTTTGTCTGTTTTATTGTTTTTCTTTTAGCATTAGCACTCTGTATTTCTAGCCAGTATTTTGTCATCTTTTAATAGTTAATCTTGGCCCTTAGATGATACTCTAGGGTTGTAATCACATCCAGCATTGAGGCCTATATAAGGACCCATGCTCTTTTGTACAAGGCAGTTGATTATTGAATGAAAAAACTTGAGCATTGTGCTCATTTCCAAAATCTTTCCAACTTGTGCTTTGTCTTAGTTGAAAGTCAGGCCTGATAACATCCTGTGCTAGGCTGTGGTTGTTGATCTAAGTCTGTGGCAAGTTAGATATCCCTGTGCATAGACTGTGGGGTGTTTGCTTGTTGTTTAGTTCAAGTCTGCTTACCTGTGCTTGGCTGTGGTAAGGAGCCTTAACTAGTCTAGTTTGTTGTTTGATTCCCTGTGTTGAGCTGTGGGAGTTAAGTAACATCCATATCCAGTGATAGATAGGAGTCTAGGGTCCAATTCCTAACATGCCCCTATAATATCACTGCAATTCTGGCATCAGAGCTTTGGTTGTGAGGCCATTGTTATCCTAACTACAACAAAAACACAAAAAATAACCCAATGAGTGAAGAGAGGCTTGCAGGTATTTAAGGCAAGGTGGATCAGCTAGCAGGCACTGTCAATGTAGTGCTGGCTGCCTTGAACACTGTCATGGAGAACATTGCTCCTCCACTGAGGGGAAGACCACCCCCTAGAGGCAGAGGCAGAGGTCGTGGCCACATGGGCATGGGAAGAGGACAGCCCCTGCAGGAGGAAGAAGGGTTAGACTCAGGAGAAAGCAACAGAACTTATGAGGAGATTCCAGAGCACACTGACAAGCATCTCAAGGTAGAAATTCCTGAATTCTCTGGTAGTTTAAACCCTGATGATCTATTAGAATGGATTAGGGATGTTGAGAAGGTATTTGAATACAAAAGTTACTCTGATATGAAGTCTTTTAAAGTTGCTGTGCTAAGATTGAAAGGGTATGCATCCCTATGGTTTGACAACTTAAAGCACCAAAGGATTAAGGAGGGTAAGGAACCTCTTAGGTCTTGGTCAAAACTGAAAAAGAAGATGCTAAACAAATTTGTCACTAAAGACTACACCCAAGATCTGTTCATTAAACTATCCAAACTGAAACAAGAAGAGAGGTCTATAGAGGCTTACCTAAGAGACTTTGAGCAATTGACTCTCCAGTGTGAGGTCAATGAGAAACCTGAGCAAAGGATTGCCAGATTCTTAGAGGGTCTAGATAGGAGCATTGCTGCCAGAGTAAGGATGCAACCTTTGTGGTCCTATGATGATGTTGTCAACCTAGCTTTAAGGGTTGAAAAAATGGGGAAAACCAAACCAACTCTACCTAAGCCTGTTACTAGACATGCATACAAACCTTACAGTGGTATGAGGATGGGAGAGACCCCTAAAACAACCAGCCAGTCAACCACAGACAAAGGAAAGGGAGTTGTGAACTCTAAACCCAACCCCACCCCAACTGAGAACAAAATCAGATGTTTCCAATGCCAAGGTTATGGTCACTTTAGGAAGGACTGTCCTTCTAAGGGAACCATGACACTTATGGAGGTAGAAGAGTGGGAGAAGGAGGGATTAGTTGAGTATGAGGTTGATGACAGCATGGTGTTAGAGGTAGTGACAGCTGAGGAGGAACCAATGCAGGACTTGGTCATGGCTCATCCTGACACAGGCCATAACTTGGTCCTATGGAGGGTCATGCACTCTCAACATACTCCATTGGAGGATGACCAGAGGTCCTTGATATTCAGAAGCAGATGCACCATTCAAGGGAGGGTATGCAACTTGATCATTGATGGGGGGAGTTGTACCAATGTGGCTTCCATCACCCTAGTAAACAAACTAAGTCTGATTACTCAAGAGCATCCACACCCCTACAAACTGAGATGGCTTAACAAGGGGGCTGAGGTGAGGGTTGATAGGCAATGCCTGGTGCCATTCTCTATTGGGAAGGTATACCAAGATGAGGTATTGTGTGATGTAGTACAAATGGATGCCTGTCACCTACTACTAGGGAGGCCTTGGGAGTTTGATAGAAACACCACTCATCAGGGTAGGGATAACACCTATAGCTTCAGGCATGGGGGAAAGAAGGTAACTTTGACACCTCTACCACCCAACCAGAGGAATTATGGGAGTCCCAATTTGCCAGAGGAGGTCAATGGGGTGTTGTTTTTATCAGAGGCAGCTATGATCAAGGAGATGAAGCAAGAACAACCTGTGATCATCTTGCTATCTAAGGAAGTAACAGAAGGGGAAGGTTCCAAGTTGCCAGCAGAGGTTGAACCTTTGATCTTGAGATACAAGGAAGTCTTTCCAAGAGAATTACCAGATGGACTACCACCCCTAAGAGGGATTGAGCACCACATTGATTTGGTCCCAGGTTCTGTACTACCAAATAGGCCAGCCTACAGAAGTGACCCAACTGCCACCAAGGAGTTGCAGAAGCAGATTGAGGAGCTTATGAGCAAAGGGTTTGTGAGGGAGTCCCTAAGCCCTTGTGCTGTACCTGCTCTACTAGTGCCTAAGAAGGATGGCACCTGGAGGATGTGCACTGACAGCAGAGCAATCAACAACATTACAGTCAAGTATAGGTTCCCCATTCCCAGGCTAGATGACATGCTTGATGAGCTAAGTGGAGCTCAGTTCTTTTCCAAGATTGATCTAAGGCAGGGTTACCATCAGGTGAGGCTCAGAGAGGGGGATGAATGGAAGACTGCATTCAAGACAAAACATGGTCTGTATGAATGGCTTGTCATGCCATTTGGACTATCCAATGCACCAAGCCCCTTCATGAGACTTATGACAGAAGTGTTGAGGCCTTGTTTGGGCAGGTTTGCTGTGGTTTACTTTGATGACATCCTAGTGTATAGTAGCAGCAGAGGGGAACATCTCAGGCACCTTGAAACAATCTTTGGGATCTTAAAGGAGCAGAAACTGTATGGGAAGCTAGAGAAGTGTACCTTCATGGTTGAGGAGGTAGCATTTCTAGGGTACATTGTGTCAGGAAGAGGAATCTCAGTTGATCAGGAGAAGGTTGCAGCCATTCAAACATGGCCTACACCTAAAACCATCACGGAGGTAAGGGGGTTCCATGGGTTGGCTTCATTCTATAGGAGGTTCATCAAGAACTTCAGTTCAGTTGTAGCACCCATCACTGAGTGCTTGAAGAAAGGGGAGTTTCAGTGGACTGAGGAGGCCCAACAATCCTTGGAGAGGATCAAGAGGTTGATGTGTGAGACTCCAATCCTTAAACTACCTGACTTTGATCAGCTGTTTGAGGTAGAATGTGATGCTAGTGGGGTTGGCATTGGGGCAGTGTTGATACAAGGGCAAAAGCCAGTTGCTTATTTCAGTGAGAAACTGAATGGTGCCAAGCTCAAGTTCTCCACTTATGATAAGGAATTCTATGCCATCATCAGAGCAGTCATGCATTGGGGGCACTACTTGAAGCCAAAGCCTTTTGTTCTGCACTCAGATCATGAGGCATTGAAGTATATCAGTGGCCAACACAAGCTGAATCACAGGCATGCCAAGTGGGTAGAGTTTCTACAATCCTTTACATTCTCTAGTAAGTATAAGAAGGGGAAACAGAATGTTGTGGCAGATGCACTGTCAAGGAGGCATTCTTTGTTAGAAGTCATGGAGCAAAGGGTGTTGGGGTTTGAATTTCTGAAAGAATTGTACAAGGAGGACCCTGACTTTGCTGAGGAATGGATCACACAAACTGGAGGAGGAAGGACTCAAGGGGGGGAGTACATGCTGCAGGAGGGGTTCTTGTTCCAAGGAAACAAGCTATGCATCCCAAGGGGTTCTTACAGGGATCTACTCATCAGGGAAGTGCACTCAGGAGGACTAGGGGGACACTTTGGGGTTCAAAAGACACTTGAAATACTGCAGGATCAATTCTACTGGCCCAGGATGATAGGGGATGTTCAGGTTGTACTCAGGAGGTGCTCCACATGTCAACAAGCCAAGAGCTCTTTCCAGACTGGACCTTACACTCCACTACCAGTGCCAAACAAACCTTGGGAGGATGTGAGCATGGACTTTATTGTTGCACTACCTAGGACACAAAGAGGTAAGGATTCTGTAATGGTTGTTGTTGACAGGTTTAGCAAGATGGCTCACATTGTGGCTTGCAAGAAGACTGAGGATGCTGCGAGTGTTGCTGAGCTATACTTGAAGGAGATTGTGAGACTACATGGGGTTCCTAAGTCAATAGTCTCAGACAGGGATGTGAAGTTCATGAGTTACTTCTGGAAAACACTATGGAGGCTCTTGAAGACCAGGCTTTTGTTCAGCACCTCTCACCACCCTCAGACTGATGGCCAAACTGAGGTCACAAACAAGACTCTAGGGAGGATCTTGAGGTGTCTGGTAAGCAAGTCATTGAAGGATTGGGACTTGAAGCTAGCTCATGCTGAGTTTGCTTTCAACAGAGCACCCTCATCTGCCACAGGTCACAGTCCATTTGAGGTTGTCTATGGGATTAATCCCCTTATGCCACTGGAATTAGCTAACATACCAAGGGAAGAAGTGAACTTTGATGCAAAGAGGAGGGTTGAGCAGATGGGGAAGCTTCATGAGTCAGTCAGAAAGCAGATAGAAAGAGCAAATGAGAGGTACAAGAAACAGTCCAAGGTTCCTGGGTCCAAGAAGGAGTTTGTGCCAGGGGATTTAGTGTGGCTCCACTTGAGGAAGGAGAGGTTCCCAGCTAGGAGGAAGAACAAACTCATGCCTAGAGCTGATGGTCCATTTGAAATCATAGAAAGTGTTAGTCCTAATGCATATAAGGTTGATCTACCAGGAGACTATGGGGTTCATGGCACTTTCAATGTAGGGGATCTCAGTCCATACTATGGGGATTCTGGGGATGAGGAGGCTACAGGCTTGAGGACAAGCCCAATTCAACCAGGGGAGGATGCAGCAGGAGCTGGGGCACAGGGCAGGACAGAATTCAACACCATGGACAAGGGGCAGACCAAGGGGGATCAAGGGGTAAGCATTGGTAACCAAGGTGAGGTCTACATGGGTATTCAGGGGTCAATCTGGGGGCAAGGGATGGGTAACAAAAGGGGAAGCTGCAAGCTGAGCAATGTTGGCCAGGACACGAGCCAGGACACGAGCCAAGACACGAGCCAAGCAAGCCAAAGACAAGCCCACCAACACCCCACCACAAAATCACAAAAACAGCCTACACAGTCACTTGGGGAAGGCATAACTACCACCACACTCTGAACCACCAGCTACCACCAAGCCCAGCTAAAACCTTACCCACCTAGGTCCAAAAAAGTCCTAGGGAACCAGTTCCAAAACACAACACAACTACCCTAAAAATCCAAATCAAAACAGCCTACCTAAAGCATAAAGCATAAAGCAGTCTTTCCATTTCTAGCTAAAAACTGAAAGACTATCTCCAAAAGTCTTTCCTTGTCTTCCCTACTATTAGAACTACTGCAGAAGAAGGTCAAGGAGCATTGATGAGCCTCGTCCACAAGTTCCAAGCCAACACCAAGCAACAAGCACAACCTGGAGCATGTCATTGTCAAATGTCTGCATTTTGTCTGTTTTATTGTTTTTCTTTTAGCATTAGCAGTCTGTATTTCTAGCCAGTATTTTGTCATCTTTTAATAGTTAATCTTGGCCCTTAGATGATACTCTAGGGTTGTAATCACATCCAGCATTGAGGCCTATATAAGGACCCATGCTCTTTTGTACAAGGCAGTTGATTATTGAATGAAAAAAACTGAGCATTGTTCTCATTTCTAAAATCTTTCCAACTTATGCATTGTCTTGGTTGAAAGTCAGGCCAGATAACTTCCTGTGCTAGGCTGTGGTTGTTGATCTAAGTCTGTGGCAAGTTAGATATCCCTGTGCATAGACTGTGGGGTGTTTGCTTGTTGTTTAGTTCAAGTCTGCTTACCTGTGCTTGGCTGTGGTAAGGAGCCTTAGCTAGTCTAGTTTGTTGTTTGATTCCCTGTGTTGAGCTGTGGGAGTTGAGTAACATCCATATCCAGTGCTAGATAGGAGTCTAGGGTCCAATTCCTAACACACCCCTATAATATCACTGCAGTAGCATTGCTCCAGGAATGAGATCAATATGATGCTCTATCCCTCTAAGAGGGGGTAGTCCACTAGGCAAATCAGCAGGGAACACATCCCCATAATCCTTCAATACTTGTTGAACCTCAGCTGGAATGTTTCCTTGGGGAAGTAGGACCTCTTTGGTTAGCAGGATGAACACAACTTCATCACCCATAAGCTCTTGAACCATCTCAGCTTCACTCAGTAGTAAGACTTCCTTGGAAATGTCATTGACAGGGGTAATGTTCCCTTTAACATTGGGGGGTAAGGGGGCTAGTATGATCTTCTTGTTACCAAACCTGAAAACATAGGTGTTGTCCCTGCCATGGTGTACAGAATCCCTATCAAACTCCCAGGGCCTGCCTAATAGAAGGTGACAAGCATCCATAGGTAGAACATCACACAAGACCTCATCAGTGTATCCCTTGCCAATAGAGAATGGCACAACACACTGCTTGTCAACTCTTACTTCCACTCCCTTGTTCAGCCATCTCAGTTTATAGGGGTGGGGGTGTTCTTGTGTAGTTAGGGACAGTTTCTCCACTAGAGTTGTGGATGCCACATTGGTACAGCTTCCCCCATCAATTATCATGTTGCAAACCCTTCCCCTTATAGTACATCTGGTCCTGAATATTTGCTGCCTCTGATCATCCTCTAATGGTTGAGGTTGGGTGTGCATAACCCTCCAGGTTACCAGACTCAAGCCTGCATCTGGTTCTATCATTTCCTCTCTAGGCTCTTCCTCATGTTCCTCCAAACTCTCCTCACATACAAGGATCTCATCTTCACCCCATTCTACAACATCCATACTGCTCAAAGCCCTTTTAGAGGGGCATTCTTTAGCAAAATGCCCAAAGCCCTGACATTTAAAGCACTTCTTAAGGGATACTGTCTTTCTCAAGTCTGTCTCAGGGGCCTTGCCTTTGTCTGACACTGAGGGCTTGGCTGGGACTAAGGGTTCTCCTATTCTTACTCCAGTGAAGGGTTTGAAAGAAGGTCTAGTCTGTGGCTTGGGTGGGACTGATTTTCCCTTCCCTAGCTTTTCAATCCTTAAGGCTAGACTCACTGCTTCCTCAAAAGAGTAAAGGTGCTGCAACCTTACTCTGCTGGCTATCTTCTCATCAAGACCCTCTAAAAACCTAGCTATCTTCTGCTCAGGCTTTTCAGTAATCTCACATTGTAGTGTGAGTTGCTCAAAGTCCCTCAAATAGGACTCAACAGGTCTACCTTCTTGTTTTAGGTGGGTAAGTCTGATAAACATGTCTTGAGTGTAGTCTTTTGATACAAACTTAATCCTCATTTTCTTTTTCAGTTTATCCCAAGATTTAATAGGATCCTTACCCTCCCTAGTTCTTTGAGCTTTCATATTCTCATACCACAGGGAAGCATATCCTGTTAACTTCATGATGGCAACTTTAAAGGCTCTCCTATCAGTGTAACCCTTAAACTCAAAGACTCTTTCTACTGTCCTTAACCAGTCTAGGAAGTCATCAGGGTTCATACTACCTAGAAAGTCAGGGATTTCTACCTTTAAGTCTTTGTCATGGTGCCTAGGAAGGGCCTGCTCTGAGTTATCTGAATCTGAAGCCTCCTCCTGCTCCATATGTTGCCTTCTTCTTGCTGCAACAGGTGGCACAGGTGCTCCTCTACCTCGTCCTCTGCCTCCTCTTCCACCATTGTTGAGCTGGCCATCTAAGTACTCATTGAAGGATGCTGTGATCTCCATGACAGTTCTAGCAAGGCCAGTAACTGTAGTTTCAAGCCCTGCTAATCTCTCTTCACTCATGGTTGGTTTTTGTATTTTTGAATGTAGTTAGGTAAATGAACTCACAAACCAAAGCTCTGATAACCAATTGAACTGAAACTTCTTAGAAAAGGATGGTTTTGTTGTATGGATAGGCCACGGTTAGCACTCCCTCACACTTGGCTCACTTGTTTAGGAAAAGACCCCCAACAACCTGCACTAGGCTAGGCAATTCAGATAGTACCTTGCATCCTAGCACACAAGCACAGATGACAAGGGGTGGTGTTAGGACTCAAGACACACAAGTAATGAGTTCTAATCCCTGCAGTCTTAGCTCACACACAAGCTCACTAAGGAATGCTACAATACTTAGCTTTTGCTGAAGGATTGTTTTGAACAAAGTTCAGAATTATATTAATCAAAGTCTGTCTCTTTAGGTTACAACTTGGGCCTTATATAGGCAAATGACAACAGATCCTGACCCTTGAAAAACAAGGACATCTAAGGGCTTAAAGCCTTACATCTTACTGATAAAAACAACTACAAAGTCAGCTAATGAGGACAACAAACAGACTGTAAAACAGAGAAAAGAAAGACTGCAAAAGTAGGTTTGTTTCTTTCCAGAAATGGTAAGTCTGCAAACTGTCTTGGGAAGTCTTTGCTTGGCTTGTTCTTGCTGTGTTTGGGGCTGACAAAGGCTTCATATACGACCTTCCTAACATACTAACTACACTTGAGGTTGATCACACACAAAAATAAGGAGCTTTGGACAGAAATATTGGCCTTGGTGCCAGCTGACTCCTCCATATGATCTTCACTCTTCTAGGCTGTTTTAGATGGACTTCTAGACTTTATTTGGAAAACTTGTCCTGGACTTTTCTCTTGCTAAGGACCTCAACTTTAAGGGAAAAGAAGATGGAGCCCCTGGTTGGACTCGTACTGCATGATATTTGATTTATACTCTGGCTGGTCTTGACTGTTTTTCAGGAAACTGGACCCTGCTCTTGTGACCCTTCTTGTGGTTGTGCTTGCTTGACTTGTTGCTGCTTCTTGACTGTAATGGGGGTGCTTGGGGAGTGTTATGCCTGGTGCCTTTGGTGTGGGGCTCTTGCCTGTTTGGTTGGGGGTTGGTTGGGACCTTTTGGCTGTAATGGTGCAATCCTGGCTAGCTGAGTTCTTGGCTTGGTGATGATGGAGCTCTACTCCTGTTTCAGTTAGGTAGATGAACTCACAAACCAAAGCTCTGATAACCAATTTGCACTGAAACTATTCAGAAAGACAACTAAACAATGACAATTTGAACTAAGGTTAAGACACTTTGCAAATACTCTGTTTCTGTTTGAATTGATTGTTAAAGAACAAGGATAGAACCTTAACCAAAGCACAAAGCCAATGATTGAGGGTTGAACCTTGATCCCAGCACACAGCTAAGGACCTAAGCTCACTTCCAAGCACAAAGCAAAGGAAGTTGTCTCAAGCACACAGCCAAGAGATTGCAACAGAAACAAGGTTTCAGTTTTATATTTTACTTCAAATCTGTCTTTCATTCATTAGGAAAAGGCCTTATATAGGCAAGGAGATTACATCGTATTCGTTCATTACATCCTAGGGCCACAATGGGTTTGCAAAAGAAACAGAAATAACAGCTACATTGTTCAGCATAAAGCAATAAAGTAGAAAAGTAGTTCTAATAGGACAATCTGCCTTAATTGGTTTGTTGGGGTTGAAACTGGTGGAGGGGTGGACTTCTGAGCTTGATTCTTGAGCTCAACTGAAGTGGGATGGATGCCAAAGGTCCTGCTAAAAGGCCCTCGAGCTTGTTTGATCATAAAAGGAAAGTTTGATAGTGACATGTTAACTACTGCAAAAGGCTGAAATCTGGACAGTCTGAAGTTGTCCCTAAGCTAACTCTTTGTGTGTTTGTTTCTTGGAAGGGAAGTCCTGGGGAAAGTTGTAGAGGACCTTCCCAAGACATAGGTTTGAGGGTTGGTTAGGCTTGTTTGATTGTGTGAGGCCCCCATGGACCCTGTTTAGAAAGGCTGTGATAGGCTGTTTTTGGCTGGGGGCTGTTTTTGTTGTGTTGGGTTTGTTGGGCTGTTGGCTGTGTCTTGTTGTGGCTTAGTCTTGGGAAGTGGATGGCTAGGCTTTGTTCTGGTTGTTGGGGTGTTGTCTTAGCAGGATTGAAGTGGTTGTGGCTTGGACTGAATAGGACATTGTCATAACTGGTCATGGTGTTGTCTGAAAGGATGTTGTTGTCTTGAATGGTGTTGTTGTCTTGATGTTGAGTCTTGTCTTGAGCTCGTGTCTTGTCTTGATCACATACTCCTGTTGCACCATTGAACCCCATCAGGAAGAGTACCTTTGCACCTTACAAAGAGGGCAATTATGGAAAGATACCATTAGAATTGGGATACAAACTCATGAAAGAAGAAACCCTAGAAATGCTTACTCAAGTCCAAAATCGTAAAGCTAAAGGAATCCAAATGCGACCTAATCTCTCTACTCTGATTGGATACTTCGTTAGGGTGGGGAGTCAAGAATACTTTCACGAGTTTCCCGAACCGTGGCACTATAAAGAAATATAATTAGCTGGAATCGAGGTCTTCCACGATTGCTATTTTATTCCCTCAGAAACGGTTCCTACCGTCAAACACCTTGTTTACACGAGCAAGCCGTTAGTCTCCTGTTTGGGGAAGATCGATTCGTCAGAGCTGCACAGGATAAGATCATTACCATGATACATTAGGACGATCATTTCAACCCTACAAAATTGATCACCAACGCTCGCTCAAGTCAGCCAAAAGGATGGAGAAAGCCGATCAAGTGGACTAACAATCAAGGAAAGCTCTTCAAGGTCACTACAGGAGAAGAAGAGATTATCAAAGGGAACCAGAAGAAAATGAATTCAATTAGAGTCAGAGTCTTAGTCTAGCAAAGTTCCTAGAGAGTCTGCTCACGTCGTCACCCCCCCCCCCCCCACATCCCTTTGTTTCTTCTAGTATAGCATCAAATAATAAAAGCAGCTTGGGGAATGTCCCAACAACTGTTCCCTTACCGCCACTGACTAATGAACATATGTCCTCTTTATTTCAGGTATTTTCAAAATTTAATATGAATAAATCGGATTCTGCTTACTCCTTGTGTTTTTCTGAATGCAATTTTATTTACGATGATAGTGAGGATGATCCCGACCCATACTCAATCAAATTACCTGCCTATATAAATAAAGAAATACTACAGGAGGAGGAATGGGCATCAGTCTTAGAAAATACTGAACCCATCGACGTAGGAACCGAACTAGAACCCCGAGAACTTAGGATAGGGACGACTTTAAACCCGGCCGAAAGGGCCAATTTCGTCGACCTCCTACACGAGTTCAAAGACGTTTTTGCTTGGTCTTACAAGGACATGCCAGGGATTGATAGATATTTGCATAACACCGAATTCCAATTAAACCAGGTTTCAAACCTGTAAAGTAGAAGCTTCGTCGAATGAGGATTGAATGAGATCTAAAGATCAAAGAAGAAGTCGATTAGTAATTCAAAGTCGGGTTCATCAAAATTTCCGAGTACTCTGACAGGGTGGCTAACGTAGTCCCTGTACCCAAAAAGGATGGGTGAATCCGGGTTTGTGTTGATTTTAGAGACTTGAACAAAGCAAGTTCCAAGGACGATTTCCCTTTACCACATATCGACATATTGGCAGATAATACGGCAGATCACGCGTTGTTATCCTTTATGGATGGTTATGCTGGGTATAATCAGATCAAAATGGCCAAGGAAGATATGCATAAGACAACTTTTGTCACTCAATGGGGCACATATTGCTATACGATTATGCCATTTGGGTTAATTAATGTCGTAGCTACATATCAACGTACCGCGACTACGTTGTTACATGATATGATGCATAAAGAAGTAGAGGTGTACACAAATGATATGATTGTCAAGTCCAAGGACAAAAAGGGACACATCGACAACCTTCGCAAATTCTTCCTCAGATTGCACAAATACAACATGAGACTCAATCCTCATAAACGTGCATTTGGAGTAACATCAGGCAAACTTCTGGGATATGTCGTCAACCAGAGGGGAATAGAAATTTATCCATCCAAGATCAAAGCCCTAATTGAAATTCCGCAGCCCCAAACAGAGAAAGAGGTTAGAGGATTCTTGGGCAAGGTACGGTATGTGAGCCGGTTCATATCGAAACTCACTATGATCTTCAAACCTATTTTCAAAAAGCTAAAGAAAACAGATCATACCATTTGGGATGACGGCTGTCAAAAAGCATTTGACAAGATTAAGAAGATATTGGCTAAGCCACCAGTGTTAATGCCTCCCCAACAAGATCAACCTCTTGGTTTATCTCTCACAGTCACAAAAATAGCCATGGGGACTATGCTTGCACAGACCGTTGGAAAAGAAGAAAGAGATATCTTCTATCTTAGTAAGAAGTTCTTGGAATATGACTGTAAATACACACCTCACGAAAAGACATGTCTCGCTCTTGTATGAGCAACAAAGAAGCTACGCCACTACATGCTTAGCTACTCTGTCAAGGTGTACTCTTAAATGGACCCCGTCAAATACCACTTCAAGAAACCCATTCTCAACGGACGTTTGGCAATATAGACCTTAATGCTCTCAGAGTTCGATCTGAAGTATGTACCTCTGAAAGTGATAAAGGGACGCATCGTCGCTTAGTTTTTCGCAGATAATCTTATCAAAGAGGCCCAAGCATTAGACATGTGGTCATTTCCAAACGAGGACATACTACAGACTTGTGTAGACTCCTGGGACCTTTATTTTGATGGCGCGTCAAATTTAAGAGAATTTGGAGTGGGAGTATTGCTCATTTCTCCTGAAGGTGAGCATACACCACTATCTGTCAAACTCGACTTTGAGGTGACAAATAACGCGGCAGAATATGAAGCTTGCCTAATTGGCCTATAAGTAGCAATCGGTTTAGACATTAAGAATCTTCGAGTTCATGGAGACCCCTCCTTGATCATTAACCAAGTTACAGGATTATGGAAAATTCAAAGTGAAAGTCTATCACCCTATCAGGCTAGGATAGATCAGGTCGCCCAATTCTTTGATCAAGTCAGTTATCTACATCTAACTCGCAAAGAGAATCAGTTCGCAGACGCTCTTGCAAAAATTGTAGCCTTGATCAATATACCAGACAACATAATCCAAATGCCTTTATGCATCGAACAGCGGTCAGAACCAGCCTATGTGCACCAGCTTACAGATGAAGAAGAAAGCCTAGAGGAACCCTGGTTCCAAACCATTTTAAACTTCAAACTCAATGGTATATATCCACCATAAATAGAAAAGATAGGACAACGCGCAATAAGCTTCCTAGGCTCTCGATACCTCCTCATGCAAGGGGAGTTGTACAAAAGAACACCTCTTGGTGTCATCTTACGTTCCCTTGATCGTTCCCAAGCACAAAAGGTAATGGAAGAAGTTTATGATGGAGAATGCGGTCCCACCATGAGCGGACCCATGATGGCATAGAAGATCACGCGTTTAGGATATTACTGGACGACAGTGGAGTCAAATTGTTACTAGTACGTCAGACAGTGCCACAATTGCCAGATCTTCGTGAATGTGCTGCATGTTTCTTCCTCGATGCTTTACACCATGACCTCTCCTTGGCCATTTTCTGCTTGGGGAATCGACATCATTGGAAAGATCACCCCAAACGGAACAGGAGGTCACTTTTTCATTTTGGTAGCCATTGATTATTTCACTAAATGGGTCAAAGCAGCATCCTACACTAGTCTCAACACTAAAACTATGGCAAAGTTCATACAAACCAATATCATCTGTCGATATGGTTGTCCACACAAAGTCATCAGTGATAATGGATCATACTTCCTGGCTGAGACTGAGCAATTGCTAGCCAAATACAAAATCAAGCATCATCATTCCTCGCCTTACAAGCCTCGGACTAACGGCGTGGTAGAGGCAGCTAACAAGAATGTCATCACAATCCTCAAGAAAATGATCCACAATTACAGCGACTGGCCAAGCAAAATACCCTTTGAATTATGGGGCTATCGCACCTCAGTTAGGACACCCACTAGGGCCACTCCTTTCTGTTTTACTTACGGGATGGAAGTTGTACAACCAGTAGAGCTGAAAATCCCAATTCTATGTATTCTTTTGGAAAGTCAAATTCCAGAAGCTGATTGAAAGAAGATAGATATGATGAACTTGTCCTCTTGGACCAGCGAAGGCTGCGCGCATTACATAATGTACAGACATATCAGGCACATATCAAACGAGCCTTTAATAAACGGGTTATGTCCAGGAACATCAAAGAAGGGGATTTGGTGCTCAAATCAGTCAGAGCTCTCGTACCTGTTGATCCACGAGGAAAATTCAAACCTAACTAGGCTGGACCTTTCTTAGTCAAATCCATACTCTCAAGGGGTGTGGTTAGAATCACAGACTTAGATGGTAATGAATTCGCTAACCCTACCAACCTAGACCAATTGAAACGGTATTATCCTTACCATAGGTCTCAAACAAAAACACAAACGCGCCTCGCGTAACCCACGTGCCGCGCTTGTGCGACACAAAATAAAACCGGCCCCTGGCCAGTTAAAATTAATGTCGCTATGCTCTTGCATTTTGACATTTGGATATCCTCATGTGATCAAATAAACTGAATTGTACTTCTTTTAGGAGTAAGTAAAAAGCACAAGCTACCTTTTTCTAAGCTCATTACAAGCTCTTGCTTCGAATGATTATTCTTTTACATTTTTTCGAACTACACGCAGGGTTTGATATCATTTTTTTTAATGAATACGTACGCAATCCTTCACAAGATTCAACCCGTCATTATTTTAAATGTAAATAGAAGGAGATCTGCAATTGCATTTGAAATTCGATAAGAATAATAACAAAAATCTCATCAGTTTCTTAACTAACTTCATATGTTATCCATTATTTCATTAATAATAGTAATACGCCACATACATAAAATAATTGCTGAAATAAAACTAGGCTGAGATTCTAAAAACCCCGCCATTTATTACAACTTAAATAATAATAAATAATATGATAATGACTAAGTTTATTCTCCCATCTTACCCTTGCCTTTGTCGCCTTTGTCATTCTTCTTGTCTCCATCACGAGCCGGGCGCTCTTGTGCTATCTGGGACCTAATCACCAAGGGTCTTTCTCGCGGTCTAGTCTTACCATTTCTATCTATCACCATCTTCACGGCAGGAGTTGTCTTCGGTTTCTTCGCTGGACGATCAACTAGAAATACGGCTTCTTCTTCCCCTTCAGTCAGATACTTTTGGTTCTCCTTAGCAACTTCACGAATCTTATAATCTACAGGCTCGTGTTTCTTCAACTTCTCACGTTCTTTGGGGTACTAGCCTTTCTCCATTGCAAGTATGAGCGAGCTACCCATAAAGAGCCAACTGGAACGGCTATGAACCACATGTTTATTTGAGCCCACCTACTGGCTCATTCTCGACATGACTCTGCAGTATGTGCCAAGGCAGTCTGGGGAACGGTATCAATGTCTCGGGATTTTTTGTTTAAGGCCCACTTGCCTCAACAATCTCTCCAGAAATACACATATCATAAATTCCAAGCCATGAATGCGAACTGACCGAGTCAGGTCCAGAGATGATACTCCAGTGACTAACCTGAGATGCCACCACGACACGATCCATCAGATCAGCGGTCCACCTTCACTCTTCAACTTATTTTCCGAATAGTTGCATATCCGGGTGAAGTCTACCATGTAGAGCCTGGTTCTCATGGCAATTGATCAAGCACGATATCCTGGCTCATTAACTGGGGGCTCGATCAACCGCAGTCGTTCCATAAGCCATATCTGCAGCAAACGAAAAAAAAGAAAGAAAGAAAACACACAAAAAAGCATGTTGTTATCCAAAGACAAGGAAAGAAACAAACTGTTGAGATACAAAAGAGAGAAAGGTTATTACCTGCAAAATAATGGGAGTTCCCAGATACGGAAACTCTTGGTTCACCTTTCTATTATCCAAGCCAAGAATGATCTCTCCTAATCAAAGGCATGTTAGGCTCTTGCACAGCTCCATCTGTTCTACTAGGCTCAAGAAAAGAGGATCCCCTCTCATCTCCTTATCAACATGGCCTTGAAAGATATAACAATGAAGTAGGCAAAATCCAAAGGCCCCGCGTTTCACAACATATAATATAGAAGGGTCCTTATCACCAAACTTGTTTTTTAGACTAACCTTCAGGAACAGAACGCCCAACAGCAAAGGCAGTCACGCCATCAGATACAATCAAAAGGAGGCATGTACATCAAACTGGGGGCTCTCGCCCGAGACAAAGTCAAAATCCAAAATGTACAAAAACAAGTCAAATAGGTACAAATCAACAACAAAAACTAATCCTTATCGCCACCGAACTCGGCTACAGTCGTCTCAAGAGCGGCGATCTCAGCATCCCTATTCTCCAACTCCCTCAACAAACGAGCCGTCTCCTCCCGAGACTCTGCCAACTATCGCTCCAAGTCTCTCTGTGAATAAAGGCCTCATTTCAATCATTTCATTTCAATATACAAAAAGATACAATAATAAGGAAAGGGAGTGAGAGGTTCATACCTGTCGATCCCGGCCACCTAAGAGCACCTCGATAGCCGTAGCCCGCAGCCGGTTAACCACCCTTCACAACGGTATGTGCTAAGGCGGTGCCACCTGTATTCAAATGTAAATAAGGGTCATATCAAATGCATTCCTATGCAATGAAAATAATGAAGATAGCCAGAGTTAGAGGCTAACCCTCCTCAGTAGGTGTTGTCACACCTCCAAGCCAGCGTCGATCACCGCCTCGCTAAAGTCGCGGAGCTCCGTGATCGTCGTAAAGCTGGCCGCGTCGGTGTACTCTAGCACCTCGGAGTAAGCTGAGGGCTCAAAACCTGCCACCTCGATCTCCTACAAAGATCAAGTGGCTCTTTAATTAACGATCGTTCGTCACTTCTCAAACTAATTCAATTCGGAAAGAAATACAAGCAATGCTTACCACGATCGGCCAGTACGCCAGTCTCCGGTGAACGAACCCGGAGTACTCCTCGGCAAGAAGAAGGAGGGCGTCCTCACTCGTGCTAGCCAACTCTCAGCATCAGAAGGGTCCCTAAAAATCAACCCTGGGGGATCGATGAGGACTGTGAAGGTGTCACGAGAGCACTATCGAGGCAAACGTCGCTCACGTACCACACGGGTCCCATGGGCGTCCTCAGCAACAGCCGACTTGAGCTCCTAGGAAGCAGGACCTCGCCCACGAAAGCCAGAGCTCCCGGTAGTCCTCCTAATGTATGGGAACCCACTAAAATGAAGAAACAAAGGGGTCATTCCTATGATCGTTTCCAAATAAAAGACAAAAAAAAAAGGAATCAGAGGTACTTGCGTGCTCCAACTGCAGGGCATTCACGTCCCTCCGACAAACATCGTATGAAGAACGTTGGCTCTTCATACAACACACCACCCATTCCCTCACGGCTGGGTACGCACTGGGCTCTGGCTTTGTCCTCTTAGGCGTGAAGCCTGGAAAGTAGGACTACACCCACGCCTGCAAATGAAATATTGATATTTCAATATGAGAATTGATCGTCCAATAACCAATATGAAATAAAGTATTAATCTTTCAAAATGAAATATTGATCTTTCAATTAATACAAATGAATTATTGATCCTTCAATGAATGCAAAAAGGAAGGTTCATACCTCCAACAAAAGCCCAGGACAAACAGTAGCAGAAGAGGTCAACGGCCACTCTAAAGTCTCCTCTCCACACGACAGACCCGGGATCATGCCATAATCCACCAAAGTGACTTCATCATCTCCGAAAGGTATATGGAAAGTCGAAAGGTTAGCCCGAATCTTCCTCGCCTTGATCGTCCTCCAAGCCGTGACCAAGTATCCAAAGGCTCAAAGCTCAACGAGGGTCGTATCCCCCAACGTCAGCCCCTCGTAAGCGTCCATCATCGTCGTATAGCCAGAGAAGGACCTCATGTTCCCAGCATCCTGCCTCAATTCAAATCAAAAGTTTTCATTAACATTAAATAAATGAGAAATGAAACGGCAAACGGATACAAAAGGTGACAAACAGAAGCTTACCATACTCAGGTGCACCGTCCGGTAAGAAAAGTGGCTCTCCGCCGCCCAAATAATATGTCTACCATCCCATTTCTCGGCCCACTCAGGTGCACCCACTAGCTGGCGTCTACCTCGTCCTATGTTAGCCCTCCTCGGGACCTCCTCCGCATCCTCGGCGTCCTCAAACACCTATGTCGGTATCTCCTCTCCCACGTGAAAATAAGAGGGCTCAGGGTCTACGTCCATAGGGGCTTCCCCCGACGTGGAAGGAACATCTCCTGCAAAACCGAAGCCAGGTCAAGTCATTTCAAGCACTTTTTTCAAGACGTTTCAAGTATTTTCAAGCTCTAAAATGAAGTTTTCCGGCCATCTTTGGCCATTTCTTTCGAAATCCGACTACACATGTAAGGGTTGGGTCAAGTCAAGTCTAATTCAAATCCTAGTCACGGGTTTGAGTCTAAAATTAGGCAGCATTTCGCTATAATAGTGATTATCCCCTAGAAAAGAGTCATGCAGAAGATGTTACAAATCCAAAATCCAACAGGGTGTTAAATTTACCCATTATACAAGGGTTCCAAAACATCAAATTTCATCCAAAATGGACAATCCAAAGGGTGTTTTCGAAGCAGTTTTCGAATTAGCTGTGAAAGTGTCTCATTTGTTCAAAATTTGACGAAAACGCAAAAAGAATACATGGTTATGTTCCTAACAATGCCAATTATTCATTTCTAGTATCAACTTCTATCATACAACTCAAATGGAGGCAAACCCCCAAATTTTCAAAATATTCAAGAGGGAAACCCTAATTTCCGACTCGAATTCAATCAAAAGCAAGAGTTTAAAGCAAATATAAGATGCATACCTCGATTAGTCATGTTTTATGGCTCGACTTGATCAAGTTTTGACGGGTTTTTGTTGGAATTTGAGAGGGTTTTGAGTGTTTTATGTTTAGAATTGTGAAAAAAAAACTTTCGTCTGTCGCGCTTTTACTTAGACAGGGACAAGCCTTGGAAATGACGCAGTACTTGCTGCGCCTCTTCCAAAGATCGCAGCTCATGTTGCGCTTATTCCCCAGCATACCTTCTCTTTAAAATGAAAGTTCGTTACAAATCAGTTATTTGTGGGCCCAAATATTTTGCGCCTCTTCTCCGACATCTTATTTCACGTGCTTGGTTCTTTTCCAAGAACCGCGCTTTGACAGACTTCAAAACCATCACATGATGTTATCATCTCAAATGCACACTCCTTTCGGACATATAATGCGTGGGCCCGTCTTTTATCATCAGGATGTTGCTCGCCACAACCGAGCAGATCCCCCGGGATGATTCGATCATGACAGAGTCTTCTGTATATCCAGTGCAGATTTCTTTCAATATATATGTTTCCATGTCGAGAGTACACCTGAGGACAGAGACGGGCATATTCTCACATATGATATCTTCTCAACGGATGGCGAGCCTCAAAACGAACCCCATTCAACGGATGGCGAGCCTCACAGCGCAACTCATTCCAAATAAGAATATGCCTCAGGTACGACTCCTTATGGCTGACGAGCTTTTATACGAGGTTTAATGGACTTTAAACGACCCTCCCCGATGGTCGACAGACTTTAAAATGTTCCCGACGACAAGTCCTTGGTTAAGACCTTTTGAGCCGCCTCGCGTAGCCATAGTCGTCAGGCTGTAATCTTCGATTGACTTGGTGGCTATACTTTGACTTTTGCCTTGTCCAAGCCTCAGTCAAAGTGGGGGCTCTGTAGATACCTCAGTTTTACACATTCTGCCAACCACTCAGTGATTATTGGGCCGCATGTTTGGTACGCGAAATGATATATGACAATTCGTAAGTTTATCGTCAAGTGATAGCTCAAACACTTGTGTCTACCCCTTGGTCGTCATCTACGAACCGATACAGTCGTTTTGACAGTCATCAGAGTTCATTTGGAGTCCGGGTCTAAAACCGCTTCATTTTCTAGAAACCGTTTTAAATGCCGAGTCGGAACACTCTAGAATATTCTGGATATTTATTCAATTTTCAAGTTCTATCTTTTTTGGTAAAATATATCTCGTATCTTTTTAAAAGGAAGTATGGATCTACCGCAATTCCATAATAGAAACGTGGAAATCTTTCTTCCGCAGAAGGAAACCTCTGGGAAAATAACGCAGCAGGTGCTGCGTCCCTTTGGAGGATCGCAGCTCCTGTTGCACCCCTTCTCCAGCATGTTTTCTATATTTTGAGAATATTTTCGTGATTTCTTTCCAAAGTTTGAGTTATTCCAAAACTCTTCATATTTTCTAGCATAAAAGGAGACCTCTAATCTCACTTTTTTTGGTACGTGAGTGTTCCGCCTTCTCTTCTCTTTTTTCATTCTAGACTTCGCTCTAAGCTTTCGACACCTACGTGCTTGATGAATCGACCACGTAAGCTCAGATCCTTTTGGGTACCCGTCACGTTGCATGACCGACCAATTTGACCACTACACAATCAACTAATTGAATTTAATAACCTGAATTCCTCTAACGAGGGCACTTTCTACGTACATTCGAGTCGAGTAATCACTAAACGTTAACTTAGTTAATCTCGTTTCGTCAAACATGTAAGTCTAAGGGTGTAAATCCCATCTTTTATTTGTATTATTTATTTTTCGCTCAATTAATGTAAGATTCACGTCAGCGTTAAATTCAAAACCGATTTCAAAACAAAACATTTTTAGTAGACATCAGACGTCGAGAAGAAACGCAATAGCAGCTGCGCCTCCTGGAAGGATCGCAGCACATGCTGGGCCTCTTACAGAGGCTGCCCTGTTCCTGCAATTTTGTTCTTTTCTTATTTTCTTTTTTCGTACCTAAACCGTGTTTCAACATAATCTTTCATATAAACGTTTTGTTCTCGACCTAAATTCCTAATAATTCGATATTAGCGAGTTTTCGTCTTTAAATTGAAATTGCGTCTTGGAGATTTGATTTGTTCATATCAAGTCTCCAGAATTCGTTATTGAAATAAATTATAGTATAATTAATATGTTAAACCACTTCTACTCGATTTATAGGTCAATAATCAATTGTAAATATACAAAAGAATGTTAACTACTCGCAATTCTGACTTCACAGTTAGAATTCAGCTCAAGAACAGACGCAATGAGCCTTGCGCCAATTCTAGATGACGCAGCTCTTGCTGCGCTTGTTCTAGGTTGACTTTTGTCCCTGAACTTCCGTTCTCGCTTTGACATAGCTTTTATTACGTAATTAACTAACTATTAGTCGTAATATCGCTCCTAATCTGTATTTTAGTTTTCAAGTCTTTTCTTTTTTCTTCAAATCAACGTTTCGGATATATCGCTGACGTGGGTCCCGTAATCCTTTGTAATCCGTTGTAATCTTATTTAATCATTGTAAATGTATGATTTTGCTTTTCTCTCATATGTAATTAATTCTAAATCCCCAATTTCGACATAATTGAGTGCTAATTACATGCTCACCGATATAATCTGATTCACATGCTAGGATTAAAATATTGGATGTTGCATTGCATGCATATAATCGATAACATATCAAATACGAACGATTTCCCTAATCATTAGTAGAGGCCGCTATCGAGGCGGGCGTGATTAGGTGTTCGATTAAGGAGCTTTCTAATACGTACCCTCATCCCTTACTCCAGGTCTCTGTGAACATCCGTGTTCATTGACATCCACAAGAGTCATTCTAGACATAGAATACTAAGGGTAACGAGTTCTTAGTGTTCATGTCATCACCGATGACATGGCATAAAGTATTCAAACGGTTCCAATTTCCCTTAAACATTGGTGGCGACTCCACAAATGCGTATTTTTACGCTTGTCCTCCCAATCGCGCCCTCTGTGGTCCTCCCGTGTACCACAATATATGATGAATGGTAATGGCGCGGTGATAATTAAGTAAATTGTACTAAATAATAATGAACTATGAATGATAGTCGGATATCTCTAGATATAGGTAGTACGTGTGTGACGATCAATGTACTGCATTATTTTTGTATTGTGCGTCGGAATAATATGAGTTAAGGTCGAATGTTCAGAAATTGTATTCGTACAAGCTGGATGTGTTTGCTTATATACTTCCTTGTCGGGACAGTTTTTGTGCTGTTGGGGTCGAACTATATTTTTTATCAAGGGAGGAAGAACTTCGGGGACGAAGTTCTTTTAAGTGGGGTAGATAATGCTGCGAATTGTGTTGCGATTACCAATACGAATATTTCTACAAATAATAATGTTAGCAAATGTTTTGTCGGTGTTGGGCAGGATTATGTGTTAATAATGTGTACGGAGATGTATTGCTTACGTCACTTGTTTGATTGATATGAAGAGGAAATGCGTTAGCAACATATGGGAAATGATGTTATGTGAAATAATGGTATGATATATGTGGGTAGACCTGGCAAAACTGACCCGACCCGAATAACCCGACCCGATAAGGCTGACCCAAGACCCGAAAGCGACCCGGAATTACTTGACCCGAGGATGACCCGGAACCCGAATTGACCCGACCCGACCCAGACCCGACCCGAACCTTGACTGACCCGAAAGAGACCCGACCCAAAATAACCCGACCCGAAACCACCGACCTATAGACGAACCAATTTGAAATGATCTTAAATGACTCAATTTTTTGTGATTAAGGGTGATAATGAGACGAGACGGCCCACGTGCAGCTCAAGCTCGGCTTGGTCCAAGTCGGCTCGTGCGAGTTTGGCTCGACGCGGGCTTGGCTCGAAAACTAACTTGATCATTTTGACCTGAAAATGGCCTACATAAATCGGATATGAATATAAAATGTCCCGACCCAAAATGACCCATACCCGAAATGGCCCAAACCCGAAGTGACCCAAACCCGAAACTGACCCAAACCCGAAAGCGACCCGACCCGACCCTACCCGACCCGAAAGATTGAGCAAACCCGAGATGACCCGACCCAAACTGACCCGACCCAAACCCGACCCGTTTGACCCATTTGCCAGGTCTATATGTGGGTATGTATACGTATATGGTTGTTTATTACTATGTGGAGATTACCATGTGGAGGATGTATAACTGAACAATGATATATACAATTGTGAAACTATGAACGTGGATACTATATGTATGTGGGCTGTAATCCTAAGAACAGTATGGAACTATGGTTATTTTGTCAAGATGAAACAAAATGGACCGAATGGTGTTGGTTGTGAACGTGGTGCCTGCGACTGGTATAAGTGTGTTGGTTGTGGTAATGGGCGAACTTCAGGGACGAAGTTCATTTTAAGGGGGAAGACTGTAATACCCGTTATTTTAGAGACGTTGACCGATCATGCACTGACCTTTGGCCATAGGAGGATTGTCCGTTGGATGAGACTTTGGGGAACTGTACTCTCTGCCGGTGGAACTCGACCAAGTAGACTTTACCCGATACGACCCGAAGATCGGTGATGTGAACCCGCCCCAAACCCAATCCGACATTGACCCGACCCGATATTGACCCGATTAAATTGATGACCTGACAATTATAAAGCTTAATAATAATAAAAATGAAAGTGATTTATTTTTTAAATTGATATATTTGACTTTATAATGATGTAACTAAACCAAATATTAATTTTAAATTAGATTTAATGATAAAATATTGAAGTAATGCGAAAAAATAACCGCACCCGGTAACGACCCGACACAAACCCGACCCGACCCGACCCTATGTATCATTTGCCCTAAAATGACCCGACCCGATAACGACTCTTCCCGGAAGGGCAGACTATCCCAACACGACCCAAACCCGTTATGACCCGACCCGACTACAACCGACCCAAACCCGACTCGATTGACCCGATTGCCACTCTACATCCCATACGTTTTACTGAAACTCATCAGAAAATAACAAAATATCAGGTAACCAGCTTTACTATCCCAAGTTGTAGGTACCTAATTTGTAAGATAAACAAGCAGGAATGTATCAGCCAGCTGGAACGTTTTGGATTTTTGAACATGAAATTTTACATGGCGATGTGTATAATACAGAATATATTTCTCATGAAGCAAACAATTAAGTACATATCATAGTGACCAAAAGAAATAGTTGGGCTTAAGCCGACCACCAAGGTGCTTCCCCAGTTCTGAAATCTGTTTCAGTCCATGGAACGAAAAGCACCTTCCCGTCATCAATATCACAGTGAGCCAATGCTAGAGACTGCGTTCACGTAAGTACAAATCAAGTTAGTGTACGACGTTGTATCAATCATCAAACGTTCAAATAATAATTCTTTCCAAGAACAATATATATATTTCACTTTCACGAAATTTCATTTTTTACAAGCATTCGTCTAATTTGGTACTCCGTATTTAAGGAGACATTTTTGCAATCTGTCTGCAATGTTACTCGAGGTGATCTTTATGATAGTAAGAGATACTAATTGGGTTCTTGCTATTGCAGTAAATAGTAAATCCAAATTCAGAGTTAATAAACATGTTTTTTGGTTTTGTTTTATTAAAATAAATTGAAAACTAATAGCATGACACATACCAGAGGTGCTGGTCCTCTTACAACTCTTCCTTGATTGTTGTATTGGGATCCATGGCATGGACATATGAATTTGTTCTCAGCAGAATTGAAAGGAACGACACAACCCAGATGAGTACAGACAGCATTGATCCCATATGTCGCGAGAGTTCTGTCGCTCTCGACAACCAAGTAGGTTGGATCTCCCTGTGCATTAAAGACCATAATCGAATTCTCAATAACCGCCAAAAAAATTTGACTATAGCTTGTACTTTTTATCGAAGATTTTTACTTACCTTGAGTCCTTGAGAAAGTGTCCGGTCTCCTGGGCCATGGTTTTTGAGCCACTCAGCCACAACTATATCATTTCCAAGGGCGTCCTTGGCAACTGTTCCCCCGCTTCCACCACCTCCACTGTTTTTGTTTATCATATGAACAAAAATGAAAGAGACATTACAACTTACAACAACTTACAAGCCCAGGTTTATTTCTGAACTTTTCTGCATAAAATTTCTTTGTATTCGATGATGGGCAAGCGTACTTCTAAGATTACATTATCTAATGTTCATCTATTGTTCACCACTCGTGCCATCAAACATCAATTTCAGAAGTTCGTGCCAAATCTCATTTAGTTGCAGCATAAATGTGACTGGTATCGGCACAAGATATGGCAAATCTCAAACTTCCCTAAACCCTGCCCTTACATCCCCTCGATCTCAGTAACTCGTCAACTTATATCCAAATGAAGGGTAAATCTCCCATTGTTACTTGATTCAACTCCATTACATAAAATGGTATTCAGTACCGGGGGAAACCTATCTAGTAGCAAAAGGTAGCACTCGCTACCCCGAATTTTCCAAAAATGGTTAAAATTATGGATCTTTGCTACCCACATTCTTAAATATGGACCTTAACATAAGTACTCGTATAAAACAAAATGTTAAAAATGCGCTAACCAAAAAGATTATTTCTAGTCGCCAATCAGTACTATATGATACTACAAATGTGATAGCCTTGTTGAGTTCCACTATTATTTCTGAATTCAACTTGATTACATCAAATAAAAACGATACTAAACGAAATAAAATCAACTAATTTATACAATCTCTCATAAATACATTGTCAGAAATATAACTCCGTAGTTATTACACTAAAGTAAAAAGAAGGGAGAGGAAAATAAGGACGTACCCAGGAGGAACGAAGAAGTAAGTGTATGGAACTAACATAATGCCGGAAGGAAGAGATAATGCACCCAACAACAAGAGATTGAGCAACTTCCTTTTCTCCATGTCGGGCACATTCTCCGCCGATATGCTTGTTGCTTGGCATATAACCGTCATCCCTCTTTCTTTTTCCAATCCCTTCACCATTTTAACTCTGCTTGGTTTTGCAAGCGCCGTTGATGGTACAAACATCCCGCTCTTGCTTGAGCATACCTATGCCAAACATGTAAAAAAGACTGACCCATGAGTAACACTAGTGACAGTTGAACAAGTGAGTATCCTTAAGGAATAAGTACCTGAGCTGGGGTGGCAACGGAGAGACTGGAGGAAGCCATCATAACTGTTTAACTGTCAAGAAGAAATGATTTGGTGATGAAAGAAGAAGAAGAAGAAGAAGAAGAGGAAGATGATTTGTTTGTGGGAACTATTTGATGATTTGAAGCCATTGAAACAGCAACGCTTTTGGATAAAATAAGTTTGTGGTGCGCGTAGTTTCTATTTTTTGGTGGATAAGGTAAGTCCATTGCCAAGGGTAGGATAATGCGTTCCTCTTACATTCGGATACGCTATTCATTTACTCTTCGTACATTATTTATACTTAATTGAATTATTAAATTCTTTATTTTTTTAACAAATGAAACAAAATGGATAATAATAGGGCGTTATCGCGTGGTAAAAAATACTCCTTCTATTCAAATCTAAACACAACATTTCTCTCTTACACGTCTGCCAATGCACGAATTGTAACATAAATATCTCGAATTATACATTATAAAAAACATATAAAAATTTGATAATTTTAATTGTACTTATAAAGACGAATCAAACAAGATCTCACATGACCATATTTTATCTTACATATTGCAAGGAATCGAAAACAATCTCTTCACTCATGAATAATGTCAAAAAAAAGAAATGTTGAATTTGGACTTGAATGGAGGGAGTAAAAAATAAGTTGAATGAAATTTAACATAATGGCTTCTACGCCAAAACCATAAATGTAATTACTTATATAATAATCTAATCAAAATTACTAAAACTTGTGATTTCAATAAGGAGATTGCGATTAATATCATTGAAAAGAAATATTATAATGTTTCTTTTTCTTTTTCTTTTTTTTTTTTTTGACAAAAGTGTACCGATATATTAAAATAAAATAACGTTTATGAAACATACAAACTACTACTAGTAATGTAAGCTTAATCAGCCTGTGGCTAAACTAACAGACCAATGTTTGTGCTGACGAAGCATAGCACGAACATTCATAACCGTATGATACAAAAATATTGGTACTGGCGAACTAGACGCCAGAACAGAAGATAGTTTTTTCGAGGTTACTAAAAACGTAACCGAAAGAGAGTAAGAGGAAGTAAGCCGATGCATACTGATTTGAAGAGTTTTCGCTTGAGCAGCAAATGTATTCGAGGCTCTAACCAGTACCCAAGAAGGTCTCCAATCCCAAGGGAGCAGCATAAGAACAAACAAAGATATCGCTGAAATCAGATCTGCTTGCTGAAATTAGAATAGTGATGCGTACGCAACCCGGAGTAATAGACATGTCCCTGATAGAAGACGTTGGGAGAGAAAGACTTGAATTCCTGCTTTGTTCAAAAGCCGGCATGATGTATATATTATAAAGATGACGAGTCAACTCAGGAACGCCTCTTGGGTTAAAACGAGCATCCTTGAAAATAATGTCATTTCTAGTAGACCAAATGGCCATAAGGATGCATTGAAAGTATAAAAGAAGGTTGTTAGCCGCGTCAGATATCCTATACAGATACCTAATATGATCCGCCAACCAAAGATGAAAACTCGTCTGAAGATTAGATGCTGAGACAATTCCCAAATTAGATGATCTCCAGATATGTTGAGTCACTATGCATTCCCTGAAAAGATGATCCAAAGATTCGACGGACGAATTACATAAAACACAAGAATCTTGAACTTGCATACCTCTCGCCTTAAGCTTGGTACTAGTTGGTAAACTTTCATGAGCTAACTTCCAAATAAAGATGGGCAACTTAGATGAAATCTTTTGACCCCAGACGATATCCCATGGAAAACATGAAAACCGAAACCCAGAAATGAGATGCCTACTATCCAGCAGCTTCCTATATCCAGATTTCAGAGTATATCGACCGTCTTCAGTGTATTTCCAATAAAGGAAGTCATCCACACTAGGCTGTGGGGGTTCCAACTGAATTATATCTTTGACACACGAAGGCTCAAAAAATTTGAACAGAACGGAAGGATTCCAACTACCATCAGGAAGAATTAGATCAGAGAAATTTATCAAACTAGACTGGTATTCTTGACGAAGCTTAGGAGGGTTTCCATTGACCCATCTATCTGTATTACAGCAAATATTTTTCCCATTTCCTAATTTCCAAGAATAAGCGTCCGGAACATACGCAGCTGCCCGACAAATACCCGACCAACATAAGGAAGGATGAGATACTTTGGATTTTGAGCTAGGAATCGGAAGATCTTTCCCATATTATAATGTTTCATGTTATGGTTATGGGAAGATTCTATATTGGTTGCACTTTCATGAGGTTTGCTTAATTTTCATCGCGGTGTAATAGTTAAACTTTCTCCTATTTGCAATAATCTATTTTAATTCTAATGGTCGATCTTCAATGAATTCTATCACCCTAATTCCGATAGACTTAGTATCCAACATCTATGATGGAAACTAAGGCTTTGCGATTTACTCCCTCATATTCAAGATAATGTCCCCATATAAGAATGGAATAAAAATTAAGAAAAGTGAAATAAATGAGGTAAAGTATTGTGGTGGGGTGAGAAAAATGGAGAGAGAGAATGTATTGTGGGGTATTATTGTGGGGTGAGGTGATTAAAATAAGTATTGTTGTGGGTAAAGTGATTAAAATAAGAAAAAATATGGGTATTGTGGTATTTTGTTGTGGGGCGAGATGATTAAAATAAATATAAAAGTTTACTAAATAAGGAAATAGGGAAGATATTGTGAATAGACAAAAAGGAAAAAGGGAAGGTTATTATGAATAGGAGGGAGTATAAAACTTTAATTTCATGCTACCGTAGATCCTAATTTAATTGATCTATACAAAGCACAACTGTAGTTTCCAACAAAAAAACGGCATTGACATACACCATCGACGAATCTTTTAGTTATTTTTTCTAAAAAAATTAGCAATTCTAATTAATTATGAGCTTTGAAATTCGTAATTTTCCCTTTGTCATTAGCGTTTTTTATAAAAAAAATTTAAAACTAGGGAAGACAAAAGAAAATACTCAATAAATTTGCAATTATACCCCAGGTGGTACGGAAACTGAGTACCACCCAGTTGCGTCATCTCATTTTTCAAAGAAATCTAGTTATATAGGAACATTTTATAACATAGTAATTTTAAGGAACGACGGTTGTATCGTGTAATTTCAGAAAATATGATCATTTCATAATAAATAATGTCCATTCTGTGTTAAAATTGCACTTCATGCATACAAATAAAAAAGTTGTCATTATTTATCATAAAATGGTCACTTTTAATATCGTTGCATGGTATGATCATTGTAGAGTTGAGTAGAATTTGTGTTTTTCAAAAATACATAAGGAAAAAATGATATAAATGTGCATAACGATAAGTTAAAAGGACAAAGGATAAACTCTATAAAAGTGCATTTTTGGTCCTAAGGGTGATAATGGGCATAACCAAGTCCGAGGTTAGCCTTGCTCGGCTTGTACGCATAGAACAAAACTTAGCTCGAGCGGCTCTGTAACACCCGGAAATGTACCCTATTTTTCTAGTAGAAATATTTTACGAAATCTTTTCAGCAAATTTAAGTTTTAATTTAGAATTTTATGTTCCGAGTCGAATTGAGAATTTCCGAGTTCGTATTTGGAATTTCCGCGAGATTCCATGAGAATCCCGTCTTAAGGCGAGTTTGACTTTTCTTGACTTTTAAGTCGTCTTTGACTTTTCTTGACTTTTAAGTCGTCTTGGACTTTTCTTGACTTTTAAGTCGTCTTTGACTTTTCTTGAATTTTAAGTCGTCTTTGACTTTACTTGACTTTTGAGCCGCCTTTGACTTTCGTTGACTTTTCCGACTCACCCTTTACTTATACTCCCTCATACTCCTTAACCT